>JARHUK010001265.1:0-11025 GCA_031001725.1 Pseudopyricularia javanii | reverse complement strand
TTTTGTTTGGTTTTCTTTTGCCCTTTCCCCCCCGCGTCGTCGAATTGGAAACCCGCCCACGCCCACACCTGGTTCTCCCCCACGATTGAGCCCAGAATCGAGACTCTGGTTTTTGGACACAACGCAGCAGCCAGACACTCAAACCTAACCTCCTCCTTCAAACTTCCTCAGACTTCAAAACATGGCTACCGTGATTGGCGACTTCGCGTCAGACCCCTCGAGGTTCCGTCACAACATGGTTTTCCAGCCTCAGCCACCTCAGATATCCCATTCGCACACCCATCACCACCAACAACAACAACATAAGCAGCAGCAACAACAACACCAACACCATCACCCATCTTACCGCTCTTCCAGCCAATCCTGGGAATCTGCCCCCATCCAATCTTCGACGCCGCGCCCAAGCGACTTCAGCCCATCAATACCCACCCCGGCTTCCGCATCTTCCACTTCTTCCGATTCATCTTCGACCCCGCGCGCCAACTACACAACCCAGAAGCCGCCATCCGAAGACGACTCGGGCGCCTCGCGCTTCCCGACCCCGCCGGACTCGTCCTCCCCAAACACCTCCGCCGCCGCCGCCGCCCGTCTGCAAAAGCATGTCAGCAGCAGCCATCCGCAAAGCTCGCACCATAACCCCGCCCCTGACTACATGGACACCACCACCGACCCTGTCGGTGCCGCCGTCGCAACTTCCGACCCACCCTCCACCGCCGCCTCCGATGCCACAGTCGCCCCCCCATTCTCAGACCCAACAGTCGTGGACCCGGCCGATGCAGCAGCAGCAGCATCATCGTCATCAGCCGCCTCGTCCTCCTCTGCGAGTAGCAGGCCTGCACACTCAATCCCGTCGCCCGCCAGCGACGGCTTCCCTGCCCAGTGGGTCCCGACCGCCGCGCCCGAATCGCCCAAGCCAACTGCCCAGCCACAGCAGACCACCGTTAGGATCCGCGACCTCTCACACATTCAGTCTCTGGCGCGAGCCGACCTCGTCACCGGCGGTAACAACCACGGCGGTATACTCAACGTCGACCCGCCGCTGTCGCAGATGAAATACGACATTAGCGAGATGCCCATCGGGGATGTTATCGAGATGGTGGCCGCCCTCTTGACAAAGATCACGACGACCAACGATCTACAACATGACGCCCTCAGCAGAAACGCGACGCATCAACGTCAAGCGCAAGCGGCGCAACAACAACAGCAGCAACAGCAGGATGGGGCCAGGGAGGGCACCGGCAAAGGCGATGGATACATCACTGCGAACAGCAACACGAGTGGCAACGGCAGTAGTCCGTATTCCAACAGCGTCTTGGCATTCCACGGAAAGAACGTGCCCGCCATCACCATACTCAGCTACCTCAGTCGCATCCACAAATACTGCCCCACCACCTTTGAAGTATTTCTGAGTCTGCTGGTATACTTTGACCGCATGACGGAGAGAGTGAACGATTTGGTGGTGCGGAGCGAGCAGGAGAGGAAGGACGCCGAGGCCAAGAGGAAAGGCCGTGGTGGCGATGTTGCCATGGCTGACGGCCAAGGGGCCGCCCACGACGACGACGAAATGGACGAGGACTTGGCCGACAGCGACGATGAAGGGGAATTAGTCATGAAGGCCAACACCCGAAACGGTAACGCGAACCCCGCCGGGTCTAGGGAGACTACCCATGACTCCTCTACGTCGTCACCGCCACCGCCATCTTTGACCAGCACGGCTACCTACTTTGTCGTGGACAGCTATAACATCCACCGACTGATCATTGCCGGTGTTACTTGCGCGAGCAAATTTTTCTCGGATGTTTTCTATACCAATTCGAGATATGCCAAGGTACGGTGGACAATACCCTACTGACATTGGATAAAAGTTACGGCCCCAAACTGACAACTACTATAGGTTGGAGGCTTGCCGCTCCCCGAGCTGAACCACCTCGAAATGCAATTTTTGCTACTAAACGACTTCCGCCTGGCCGTCCCGGTCGAGGACCTTGAGGCCTACGCGACTATGCTGGTCGAGTTTTATGCTAGAGACGTTGTAGCCCAGCGCTCGAGACCTTCATCGGACTGATGCGTTGCTGGTGCGGAAATATCTTGTCGGCTACTCTAGCCTGTTGATGGCTGCCTGGAAAAGCAAGCTGGATCAGGCGCTTTAAATGTATGGAACCCGGACCAGGTCTCATACCTGAGGCGGGCTCGAGGACGGTCACCACTACGCACACCCCCATAGATGGAAACGTGCTACCAAATCATCACAAGGCCATGCCCCTGAGATGATATTGTTACTCTTTTTACCTGTTATACGGTACTTTCTAGACATCGCGGTCGGGATGGGCTTTCCAAAGGAACTACTCGCGGGGGGAGTCTCGGACGGATCGGAACGAAGACATGAATTAGAACGGGGCGAATTCGACAGTTCTCTACAGTCTAGAGCGGAGATTCGAACATGAACATGGGAAACCTCTCCTTTTTTTTTCTGTTTCCAGGGGTTGGTTTTTTACTATTTACTTTCTTCCGCCCTTGGCTTGACGCTTGGGTTGTTTTTATCCGCTCTCGGATGCTTTTTTTTCGATACTGGAGTATGGTAAATCATGAAGGGTGTTTGTCCTGGTAATTTTGATGACATGGTTTTTTTTACAGATTCTGGATGGGAGTCCGGACGGGGATTCGTTTCGTTTTTTTATTTCTAATTCCCGCGGTATGATAACAGTTGCGATATGCAAAGATGTTATGAGCCGCTTTCCCATTGTCGTCTCCGCGGCTACTTTTGTTGAGGAGATACAAGCTTCCGCTTTGCACTTCACCCTCCTGGCAATATAAGCGTCGTGGATGGGGTGCGGGTGAGGCAGGACTCGACCTCGATCAAGGGAGGGCAGGGTAACAACATGCCCCTCCTGGAACAAATACGATCCATTTCTGAGTACATTTCAGACTTATTAACTGCCTAAATTACAATTATAGTTCTTTACATGAAGCAACGCCACGGCAATTTCCTAAAAAAAAAAGAATACCCTATTCTTACATCTAAAGACTCCACCCAAGCGGTTGGCCACTTGACAAAGAAAAAAACACATCACCTCCGTCCCATGCCTACGGGGCCAGCCTGACGGCGCTTCCGCCCAGGTTGCTGAGGCACACGACGTTCCCGCTCGGCTGCCTCGTGCTCCGGGCGTTGAATGTGAAGTCGCCGTTGCCACCGTTGGCCATGGGCTGCGAGAAGGACCCGTCCCGGTTCGTGAACTGCAGCGACATGCTCGCGGCGCGCTGGCCGTTGCGGCCGGCCACGGAGCGGCAAGTCGCGCTCAGCGTGCCACCCTGGCTGCCGATCCAGCTCAGGGCCTGGAAGGTGACCGTGTCGGGGACGGTGGTCGCGGTCGCGGTGCTGGAAGCGGCCGTCGTCGTCGTCGCCGTCCTGGTCGCCGTCGTGGCGGCCGGGGGAGGCGGGCACGTCCGCGTGTCGAAGACGGTCACGCCGCTCTGCGGGAACGGGACCAGAGGGCCCCAGATGTTGACGCCGTCGAAGCCCAGCCCTTTGGTGAGGTGGTCCATGTCGTAGAAGAAGTGCTGGGGCGGAGGCAACCCGGGGGTCAAGAGCTCGGGCTGGATCCACTCGGTCACTGGGGTCATGTACTGGCCCGCCCGGATGCCGTTCCTCGTCGTCTGCGCGGCGTTGTCAGTCGTGATGACGTACTGCTGCGTGTACTTGGTCCGCGCGGTGGGCTTGAAGCGGTACTCGAACTTGTTGCGCGGCTGGCCGGCGCGGGTGGCCACGAAGCCGATCTCGCGCAGCGTGGTCCTGCCGGTGCAGACGTCGATGTCGACGGCCGAGACGGCGACGCGCGCCGAAGGGTTGGACGTGTACCCGATCATCCTGGTCTCCGCAGACTCGGCGTCCGGGTCGGCGGTGAAGGTGCCCACGATTGCGTCCTCGACCCTGATGTAGGTCGGGTCGCCACGGGCTGGGTCCGTGGTGATCTGGACGTTGGTGGCCACCACCTCAAAGGCGTAGTAGGTGTTCCCCCGCTTGAAGCCGCTGTACTCGATCCAGTCGCCGGGTAGGAGGGGTGCCATGACCAGGGGGTCGACTGCGAGGCTGGGTCGTGTGTGTGCGTGTGTGGCTTGTCAGCGATTTTTTTTTGTTGAAGAGGGACACAAAAAGAAAGGGAGCAGAGATGAAACTCACAAAGAACCCTGCCTCGTCCCTCCAACCAGCACCGGCCGCTGAGTGGCCGGGCAGAGCGGGTCGCTCGCGTTGCGCGGCACGCACATGGGGAACCCTGAGAAGGACGTGACGCTGGGGTTCTCGCCGTCCGAGGTGAAGAAGGGGTCGGCGTCGTAGGGGTTGCCAAAGACCCCCTTGGGGTCGTTGATGCGGACGTCCACCCCGTTGAGCATGCCGAGGGTGCCGTCCGGGTTGATCTTGTCTATGTAGCCGGCGGTGCCGCTGACTGAGAACTGGCTGATGGAGACTTGGGCGGCGATGGCGACGCCGCTCACGTAGTTTCCCACCACCTGGGGGGTTAGGTAGGGGATCAGATGTCAGCTCTGAGGATAGATGATGGACTCCTGGGAGGAGTTTCTGTCTCGATCTTCACTGTAAGGCTCACGTTGATTTCGTAACCCAGAAAGCTGGCAGAGGAGGCGACAAAGTCCTTCCATGGCACAAAGGTGGCGGGGAACGCGACCTGGAGGTTCTGGGGCACGACAACGCGCTGGCCGAGTACCGTCACGAAGCCGCCGGTGTTGAAGGTGTTGTCATTCGCAGTCGCACTATATGTGTCTTAGCTGCTGATCCAGGAAATCGCCAAGCAAGATAGAGAAGACATACCCCTCAAAACCGCCCCTGAGATCCAGTGGCACATCCTGAGCTCCGGCATAGGGGGCCAGCACAAGAGCTGCGAAAAGCAGGGCGATGAGGCGGAGAAGTGCAGACATGGCGATGAGGATTGTTGTGATCTAGCCCGCAAACAGCGTCTGTATGACCCTGTCCAGCCAAAGTCAGCGTGTCTTGGTAAGGGGTTGTCGGGCTTGTTTTGTACATTAGGTACAGTACTTCACAACAAAATCACCACCCCGGACGGTCAAAGCCAGCCCAGCGTTGCCACCCCGTTGGCACTGGCCTCGCTGATCAGCCCTCTTAACGACGAGAAACCGCCGAGTCTAGACTTGGAAAGTCACCCTGGCCCCGGTCTCCTTACTTGGGCTCAGTAGGATCTTCCCCATCCATGTGTTGATTAAGGCTGGATGAAGCCGTGCATTTTGCCTCAAAGGGCTCGTTATCTCTCGACTTCACCCTTCGATACGCCTTAGGCTGGGAGGTAATCTCGGCCATTGTTAGATCCGCGTCGAGGTAAAAAAGATCCCTGTTCTAGTCATCACTCTGCAATGCAGCTCTATAGCTGGAACATCAGGCTAGCAAGGTTCGGTTCCTGAAACCAAAGCCACTGTACTATATCTCTGGTGCAGATATCCAGGCACTAGTACCAGGGATCAGTGAGCGGCGAGCTGCGAGCGGCTTCCAGAAGCAGCTAGCAGGGCCAGCCATTTTGCTTTTGATCTTCAACGGGAGGGTATATCGAAATGTATCTGATCAAAATTACAACGCAATCCCAATTGTGCGTTCGTAGCCGCTAGCCTGAGCGCCTCGTACCTAGCGGCTGGATGTTGGGTGGCGCAAGGGGTTGGTTGTCTAGCAACCGGGGGAGGCATCTAGATGGATCGAACTACACGTTTGTTCGGCTTGGCAGCGGCACGAGTCGCGTATCACCAACTATTATATTGCCTCTTTGGCTTTCATGGAGCGGTGCGAGAGCAACAAACTTCGCTATGAGACTATGGATTCCTCGCGTGCTGGCTTTGGTATGGCATATACTCACTCCATACCTGCCACCTGGACATTTATATAACAGTTCACTGTGGTGATGTTAATAAAAGAAATGCATCTAGCTAGTAAATTCCACGTCTAAGTTGTGAGCCGGACTGCTCTTGTCAAAGTGATTATTCCCCCGCAAACCTTAGCTGGACCACCGAACGACTAGGTTGGACGAACTGATCAAAAAGAAAGGTACTAGCGTATTTCGTATATCTCACACATGGCCAGCCCGACAAAAGGGGCGCGGGGAGCCACTAGCAATCCCAGGGCTGGGCTCTGGCGCTTTGTGGCTCTAACCGTCGCGTTACAATCGCCCATGGTTTGTGTGAGGCACGGACCGGTCCTATGATGGGCTCATGAGCTCGGTGATATAGATACCCAGGGCAATTATTTTGTTTAATCGCAAGGTACCCTGCAGATCTGATGCAGATGGCTTCTGGACTCAGCCGCTCCGAAGCGCAACCCCCTCGTGGGCGAGGCGCGAGCGAAGCCATCCATGTGTTGAAGCAAGCGGTTGGAAACATCAACAGTCCAAGGTCAGGCTTGGCTGATATATAAGGGATCTTTGCTTGACTACTATGGATTGCTCTACTCTGTTCTTTGGCAGCAGTGTTGACAACCAAACAGGACCGCTCTCGTTTACCAACTTTTTCAACAACATTCGTTCTCTTTGTTCTTAGACCACTTCATTCATTTCGTTCTTTTCATTCTGGCATCATTCGTTCGTTCTAGTCTCCAAGTATATTCGTTGGTCTCTAAATTCTTCATTTACTCTTATTACTAATATTTGCTAACCCCATTCTTTACACTAATATTTTCACTTGATATTCGAGATGTCGGCCTCTGTCAAGGTGTCTTCGCTGCTAACTGCCGCACTGCTCGCCTTTGTTCCTCCGGTCCTCGCCAAGGACTGGGAAGGAGCGCCGTATAAATGGCTGTTCCAGTTCCCTCTGCCTATCCCACCGATCAAGACGCCGAAATTGTTAGTAGAAACTCGGGAATCCTCTTGCAAAGTTGTCACTAACCCACCAATACCGAGCAGTACCTCATTCAAGCATCCCATAACTGGGGGAATCATCAACTACTATGAGATCGAGGAGAAGTTCTTCTCTCAGAATGTGTACCCTGATCGGGGCAATGCCACCTTGAGGGGATACGACGGCTTTTCCCCTGGCCCGACATTCATCCATGAAAGGGGCCAGGAGGCCATTGTCCGCATAACCAACCATCTAGTCCGGGACACCTCGGTTCACCTCCACGGGTCTTACACGGTAAGAATTTACCGAGGGTCTAAAGAAATCTCGCCTTGAGAGTTCTGCTGCTGACATGGTGCTTAGCGACCGCCTTGGGATGGGTGGGCCGATGACGTGACCCCGAGGAACTTCTACAAGGACTACTACTACCCCAACAGCCAGAACGCCCGCATGCTGTGGTATCACGACCATGCCGTCGACCACACCGCCGAGAACGCGTACTTTGGCCTTGCGGGTGCGTACCTCATCCACGACCAGGCCGAGGACGCCCTCCAGCTTCCGAGTGGGTACGGCCAGTTCGATATCCCGCTCGTCCTGTCCTCGAAGCAGTACAACAACGACGGCTCGCTCTTCTCTCCCGAAAACGAAACAACAAGCCTCTACGGCGATGTCATCCAGGTCAACGGCCAGCCCTGGCCCTTCTTCAACGTGCAGGCGCGCAAATACCGCTTCCGCTTCCTCAACGCTGCCATCTCGCGCTCCTTCCTGATGTACTTTGAGGTCACGGACGCCGTCGGCACCAAGCTTGACTTCAAGGTCATCGCGTCCGACTCGGGCCTGCTGAGTGCGCCCCAGAGCATCAAGGAGATGTACATCTCCATGGCCGAGAGGTACGAGATCGTCTTCGACTTTACCAACTTCAAGGGCAAGACCATCATGCTCCGCAACACGCGGGGTTTCGCCGCCGACACGGACTACCTGCACACCGACAAGGTCATGACCTTCAAGGTGTCCCCCAACGCCGTCAATGACCCGTCCAACGTCCCCGCGACGTTCCGCACCATCCCGTACCCGCCCGCCAAGATCGACGTGGACAAGACGTTCGAGTTCAGGCGCAACGGCGGCCAGTGGACCATCAACGGCGTGACCTGGGCCGACGTCAACAATCGCGTCCTGGCCAAGCCGCCGAGGGGAGTTACCGAGGTTTGGGAGCTCAAGAACGGCGGCGGCGGCTGGTCGCACCCGATCCACGTCCACATGGTTGATTTCGAGATCATCAAGCGCACGGGCGGCAAGCGGGAGATCGTGGAGCCGTACGAGCGCGCCGGTCTCAAAGACGTCGTTTGGTTGGGTCCAGGAGAGACGGTTACGGTACGCGCCGTATACGGGCCAATGGAGGGCTTGTACATGTTCCACTGCCACAACCTTATCCACGAGGACCACGCCATGATGGCCGCCTTTAACGTGACGAAGCTCCTGGACCTCGGCTACAACGACAATGACTTCCGGGACCCGATGGAGCAGCGCTGGAGGGCCGTCCCCGAGAACCCATCGGCGAACACGCTCGGCGCTGTGCAGGCAAAGGTCGACTTCATGGCCAGGCAGGAGCCATACGTCAACGTTCCGGGTATCGAGTCCAAGCTGGCGGCCTACTGGACCACCAAGACGACCTACATAACCTCGCCCACCGCCGTGCCCAACTCGGGCTCGGGTGGCAGTTCGGGTGGCAGTTCGGGCGGTGGATCGGACGACAGGAGCGGCAAGGACGACAAGAGCGGCAAGGACGACAAGACCAAGACGAAGCGTAGCGAGGGCCTTATTGGAAGGCGTGTCGTT
The DNA here is from genome assembly GCA_031001725.1 of Pseudopyricularia javanii. Taxonomy (NCBI): domain Eukaryota; kingdom Fungi; phylum Ascomycota; class Sordariomycetes; order Magnaporthales; family Pyriculariaceae; genus Pseudopyricularia; species Pseudopyricularia javanii. The sequence goes on along the minus strand of JARHUK010001265.1, from coordinate 2,349 downwards.
CTGGCGGTGCCAACTCCTGTCTAAGTGAGAAGGGGGCATGTAATCGCTAATGTCCGGTGGAAGATTTTGGTTGTTGGGAGAGTGGAGGAAGGGGTAGGGAATGTGGCGATGAAGGGGGATGAGTGCATATATAGTATAATAATTACATATAGACCTAATTTACCATGTCAAAAAAACTGTCGATAAGAAGGGGGCAGAATATTGACCGGAAACGACGGGATATGCGCAGGTTCGGGCACACGCCACTATCAAAACGCCCTCCTCAAGGACTCTAGCCATCTCACAGTTCATCCTCGAGCGGGCTGATGCCCTGAGGGGTGCCAATCTTCATCTCGAACCACAACTTCAACCTCTCCACGCTAACCCTATCCTTCATCCACGGCATAAAGGCGGCAATGTTTGTGTTTGCAATCTTGCTGATGTCGCGGTCGAGCGGGAAAGAGTTTGGCAGCGGGACGACGTCGGTGCTGAGCGGCCAGTTGGCCGTCTCCTGCCTCTCCTTGCTCAACAGCCAGTTGTGGTACAGCTTGGCTCCCTCGGGGTGGCTGGCGTTCTTCAGGATCGCCCCCGTCTGCGGCCATGCCACGAAGTTGGTCTCGGTCGGGTAGGTCGCGTTCAAGTTAGCCGCGCCGCCGGCGGTGGTGAAGCTGACGGCCTGCGGGTGGTCGGGCGAGGCGACGACGGTGCTGGAGGTCACCGAGCCGCGGACCCAGCGGGGGTTCTGGGCGAGGAGCGCGTCGAACCAGGCGGTTCCCTTTTGCTGCATGCTGTTGTGGAAATGAGAGCCACGTCGTTAGCTGGGGGGCTTGCTGTTGAACCTTTTGTGGGGAGGTTGACTCCCGTCCATTTCCGTGGATTCATAGGTCCGGGAGAGAAACTTACACAAGGTGGAATGCCCAGAGCACGGCATCGTCGTCGTTCGGGTAGGTGAGGACGATCTTGTCCTTGAGCTCGGGCTTCAACAAGTCGTCAAACTCGGTGACAACGAAGCCGCCCGTTTTGGCAGGGTTGGTGACCAGCCGCCACGATATGACGAATAGACCGTACCAGGCCCCGGTGGCCGAGTCCTTGACCGACCCTGGGAGGCCTTCGAAACCCAGCGGCTTGTAGTTGAGCAGGGCACCATGCGAAGCCCAGCGGGGGAAATCATGAAGCGTCTGCAGGATAATGCTGTCGGGCGTCACGGGGCCGCCCTTGGCCAGCTCCTCGTCCAGGCGCGAATCGTGGTACTTGGAGACGTCGACGGTGACGTTGAGCGTCATGCCTGGGAAGCGTGCCTCGAAAGCCTGCTTGACTGCGTTTCCCCCGCTCTTTTCGTCGCCGCCCTGCCAAACGGTCACGACACCACCCTCTGCCAGTGCGGCCTGGTGTATCTCGTCGAGGGATCGGGTCTCGACGACGGGGTCGGCCTGGAAGCCCAGCAACTGATCAAAGCCGTGAACCGCGCTTCCAAAGAGGAGGATCGCGCCGAGCGTCACGGGAACATGCATGGTGGGCAGATGGCGGACCTGAGATGTGATAAGGGGTAATTATAAAGAGTGACTGAGGTAAGGAGATGCCCTTGTAGCTCTAGTGAACGGACTTTCTAGGTAAGCGTCGCGTGACGAGAAGGGGCCATGGCCAGGTCGAAAGCAGATGTCCCAAAATCACTTATATACGTCGTTAGTCCGTGGCCCCTCTTACCTGATCAGAGGCACATGCTCCCATAGGCGCCTAAGGCGGCAGACAGAGATAATGTCCTCCTCTTGCCTTGTCAGTTTCTTGAACCGGAAGGTTGGAAAAATTTGACTTCTGTATCTAGACCCCCGAAACGAGTACAACAAGGCTCCTTCAAGGCCCCTTCAAGGCTCCATTCTTAGCCAAACGTATTGACCTTGATGACTGTGCAAGGGAACCCAAGTCCGCTTTCCCTCAGGGGGTCGCCTATACATAGTGTACAAAAGTACCATCGAGACCGAAATACGGGAAGCGAGCCCTTACCAGGCATGTCTTGGATACGGCTTCTATCCACTATACTGGGCACTTTGGCTTAGCAGGAACCAGGGCTGTCCAGAGGTACTTGGGATTTGAAAGCCAAATCTGTAGATATTATTGGCTCAAAGGTTTGCCACAACTTCTACATAGTACTCATGGGCGCGGGGCTCAACTAGGGTAACCAACCAGACTTACCCTTGCAGTACCGCAAGTCCGGCTCTGGTAATTTCTACTTTCGTCCAAGCACTGCTTGGCATGAATCCAAAGTCCAAGACATGAGCTAATACTCCGCTCAAGATGACGCCAAGTGTTGGGGCCGACAGCAAATGCCGCGCCGAGTACTATATACAAGACCACTTGGCGAAAGGCTTAACG
>JARHUK010001262.1:6452-22336 GCA_031001725.1 Pseudopyricularia javanii | reverse complement strand
CGTTTGCCCTGGTTCATCTCATGCAGGGGAACGCGAACCGGATCGTCGTATGCACATGTTTCTCTCCTCCCCCCCTCTCGATCCGCTTTGGAGGGGGATTTGTGATTTCTATATGCCATGAATGAATTTCATAAACATCTTATCAACTCTCTCTCTCTCCTTTCTGCTTTTCTCTCAATTTAGTCCTGAGGCTTGAGCAGTATGCCATCCGCGTGCGACTCTGAGTTGCCGCCAAACTTGTGGAAGAAGCCGCGCATCCTGTGCGTCGGCTGCTGCTGGTGCTGCTTCAGGGCGGCCTGCTGACCGTCCCTGGAATGCTGGTCGTCCCCGAGGCCGACGTCCTCAAAAGGCTCCTCGACCGTCGGCGGCTCCGGCCTGCGCTCCGTCGTCATTGACAGGCGCGGGCGCGGGAATCGCGACGAGTCCAGGCTCTGCCTCGTCGGTGCGGTGTCATGATTTGTGACGGGCGACTTTGCAGAGATGTCCTGGGGTAACAACAGATAGTTAGTAAAAAATGACAGAAAAAAAGAAAGAAAATAACACTTACAAAAGACCTGCGGTATGAATCAAACGACTCCCTCGAGATGGCAAAGTGGTCATTCTCGGGGGTGCCGAGGCTCCCGCGGGACTTGTCGGACGAGTTGCGCGACAGGTACCGGGCGGGCCATGATGGTGACGACTTTTCAACGGGCGAGGGGGGCAGGTAGACGCCGTCATTGACGACTAGGCGGGAGCGGCACAGGGAGGATCGTGTCAGCTTCAGCTTATGTGTGTTGAAATGTCATTGGGGATGGGAAAAAAAAGGGCCGCCAAGTGTTGCTTGGGGGGTGGCAGTGCAGTGTAGTGCAGTGTAGTTTGCTGGCCGTGCTTACCACTGAGCTTGTACTCTCCAGTGTCGTTGCTCCTACGGCTGCTGGTGCTCAACCTGGTGAGGCTGGGGTTCTTTGAGCCGAAAGTGTCCACCGTGTCGAAGCCTCCGGGCTGGTGGTGTTGGGTTTGCGACAGCGTCGTCGCCGTCTGTGGCCGCAGGTTCTCGTCGTTGTGCGGCTTGCGCGCGAAGGGGTTTCGCATGGTGGGCATCGGCATGATGAATTGGCCGAGTTTAAGGTAAGGTTAGGTAGGTAGGTTGATAGGTGTTTTTAGTGACGTATCCAGGGACAATTAGACGAGAGGCTTTTTTTTTGTGCAAGGGGAACGATGTATAGTTCGTCTAGAATGCGTATAGTAGAATCCAAAGGCTAAGTGGTGATGGCTCGGGCTGGATTGTTGGATATGCCTTGGAGTTTAACTTCTTTCTTTCTTTGCTGAATCCAATCGAAATCGAACGACAGGGCGGGCAAAGAGGGAGAAAACAATGGCGATGGTTTAAAAGTTAAGACCAGCCTTAAGTGTGAGAGGTAACTCGGCTTTTTACTTGGTGAAATATGCGAGTGGGGGATCCAAAGTCTAAATGCATCCATCCATCCATCCATCCATCGGCTGGGGCTTTGGGCTGATCAGATCAGATCAACAGGTGTTTTGAGGGCGCTAAAAATGACCAGCGGGTGTATTTCTATGGATGGTATGGTATGAATTATGAGTGGTGCGACACCCCAGAGTGTGGCAGTGAAGGAGGATAAAAAAGAGGAAAGATAATTAATAAAAAAAAAGATAAAACAGAACTTGCCAAGCAAGGGTAAAGAGCGGACTTGCCTCGCTGCCCGGCTTTCCGAGATCCAAAAAGGGCAAGTAAACGTCATGCCAACCCCGAAAGATGGCAGCGAGTTTTTTCTGTAGCTTTTTGGTTTTTGAAAGAGAATGTACATACACTACGTAGACTGCCGCTACTACCCCACACTAGCCAACATTTTTATTTAGTACTTTTTAGTATCTACATACGTATGCCGTCTACAGCGTTACGTAGTCCCCCTCTCCTTCCTCCACCAACACCACCAATTACAATTACGCCATTTGCACCATCCTCCTGCCCTAGAAACCAAGTTCCAAACTCGGCAAATCGGCAACTCCCTCCTCCCCTACCTACTACTACTCTAACGGGAATGGCGGTACCTTGCAGTATCTGTAACTTCTGTAACTTGCACATACGCCATCGTTTTTTCACAAGGGGCTGCCAGAGGAAATTGCACCATGTGTGTTGAGGAAAAAAAAACAAAAGATATTCTTGTCCCAATAGTTTGAAAACCAGGTACAGAATATAATAAATAGGCAACTAGCAAAACACAACTGCAAATAAACACCTAAACACTAAACACCTATGTAACTTTACATACCTAGGTAGGTACCCCTAACACTCTGCGGGGCTCGCCCCAACGTGGAAGCTCCGCGCCTACTATAGTATAGTACTAATCTGGAGCCGGCATCGGCGGGGATAACGACATAGTCCAGTATAGACACTAGACCCCTATGCCTATACCCCACCCCTCAGGCCATTCGAAAGAGTCACATCACAACATCACATACTCTGGGCAAACGACTGTTTGTAGATTTCCTCCAGATATTTTGTAATGCCAAAATCACCAAGGTACATATAGGCTTGTTTTTTTTTTCTCTTCTTCTTTATTCCCCTTGGTCAACTGCCCGAAACACCAGACAAAATGGCCACCCACAACCCCAAACCTGACGTCCTCTCGGGACCGGCCGCCCTCGCCGCCGCGTTCCCCAACCACCACCTCTCCCTGTCGTCCCGCGCCATGCACGCCGACGACTACATCAACAACCACCGCGCCGTAGCCCCTCCCATGCATGTCAGCACCACCTTTCGTTACTCTGACGACCCAGAGAAGCTCCTAGCCGGGGATTATACCGATGTACGTACAGAGGGAGAAAGGGCCAAACACATAAAGGGAAACATACCCTCCTTACAAAAACAGCCCAGAAGACAAGACTAGACTCTTTTTGCTCACAGAAAAAAAAACCCACCCAAAGCCAAACGCCCCCCATGACACCCACGTCTACTCGCGCTACACGGGCCCCAACACCACCCGTCTCGAGGCCATCCTGACCTCCCTCATCGGCGCCCCCGCGCTGACCTACACCTCGGGCCTCTCGGCCTTCCACGCCCTGCTGACCATGCTCAACCCGCGCCGCATCGCCATCGGCGGCGGCTACCACGGCTGCCACGGAGTCATCGCCCTGATGAACCGGCTCACGGGGCTGGAGAAGCTGACCCTGTCGGACGCGGACCTCGCCAAGCTGCAGGAGGGCGACGTGCTGCACGTCGAGACGCCCCTGAACCCGACCGGCGAGGCGCGCGACCTGGAGTTCTACGCGGCCGCCGCCCGCGCCAGGGGCGCCGTGCTGTCGGTGGACGCCACCTTTGCGCCGCCCCCGCTCCTGGACCCCTTCGCCTTTGGCGCGGACGCCGTCATGCACAGCGGCACAAAGTACTTTGGCGGCCACTCGGACATGCTCTGCGGCGTGCTGGCCGTCAGCGAGCGCCGCGCCGCCGAGGACGGCTGGCTCCGTAGGCTTATCGAGGACCGCCACTACATGGGCTCCGTCATGGGCAGCCTGGAGGGGTGGCTGGGCGTGCGCAGCCTGCGCACGCTGGAGCTCCGCGTCGAGCGCCAGAGCCGGACCGCCACCGAGCTCGTGGCTTGGTTGGCCTCTGGGGCCGCCGTTGGGTCGGGCGCGGGATCCCCGCCGTCGCTGCCGGGCAGTGTCTTGACCAAGGTGCTGCACGCGAGCCTCCAGCCCGGGGCGGCGGACGAGGGTTCGTGGCTGAGGAGACAGATGCCCCGCGGTTTCGGCCCCGTCTTTGCCATCATCCTCGACAGTGAGGACCACGCTATGAGGCTCCCCGGCAAGCTGCACCTCTTCCACCACGCGACGAGCCTGGGCGGCGTCGAGTCCCTCATCGAGTGGCGCGCCATGTCGGACCCGGACGTCGACAGGGCCCTGCTGCGGGTCAGCGTCGGCGTCGAGGCACTGGAGGATCTCAAGGCCGATCTCACCCAGGGGTTCAGAGCTCTGGTGGACGAAGACAGGGTCAGAAGCTAGAGCGGTGGGTCGTGATGCTGGCAAGTTTGGCGTGCAGCTGTAGGCAATGAGTGATTCCCACGTAGTTTGCAAAAGAAAAGAAAAGAGACAAGCACACAAAAACGGGTAAAGAGAAGTAGATCAGCGCTCCTCAAAACATTTCACACTCCATCTTGACGGGGATGTAATGTCGCGAACGCCAGCGAGGACGCTCAATCCAGTCGTCGCTGGCACCGAGCTATGTACAGGTGACGGGTTAGTGCTGCTGTTTTCGATATTTGGACTTTTATGATGGGTATGACAGAAGTGGTAGTTGTTTCTAAAAAGAAATCATAGTGTAATTTTCATGCAGGATATTTTGGCAAAAATCAGTTCGAAAAAGAACTTACCTCGCCCTCCATCTTGACACTGTCAAGATCATGACTCCTAGACAAGCTCCGCAGCGAAGAACAGGACGACGTCTGGCAGTCCGAGTCCACATCCGAGCGCGGAGCAGCAGCGACATGGAACCCACGGGCGCTAGCCCGCTCCCGGACCACGGCGTCGGCCTCGTCGCACACCAGCCGCGCCGCGTCGACGGCCTCGCGCAGCTGGCCGATGACGTCCTTGACCCGGGCGAACTGCGCGTCCGTCCGCCGCTTGTCCGCCACGCATTGCCTGCACCTGACGTCGATGCGGACCACGTCCCGCGGGTGGGACCAGCGCTGGTCGCAGGCCGAGCTCCTCAGCCCGGCCTCGAAGGCCTTTTCGTGACCGCACTTGGCCGTCTCCTGCCCCCAGCGGGCGTGGTTGCAGACGCTGAAGATGATGCGCTTGTGCCAGCACATTCTTTTTTTTTCTACGTTTGTGGCACACGGGGCGGAGGGACGTCGATATTCTGGCGAGGGACCGTTTTGCCGTTTGATGTTGTGGTACGTTTGCCGGGCGAGGTTCGTGTTTTTCGTGTCCTGACGACCTTGCTGGCGACACGCAAGACAGGAGCCAAACAGGACGTTTGAGATCGAATCTCAAATTCGTATAATATGTATATGCTTCGCAGGAGTCCTATCCAGTTGCTTCCGGTAGATGGGATGAACAACATAGAGCAACCAACACCCATGAACAAACGGCCGCAGGACTGAAGAGTTTTCACACCGTTAATAAGTGAAATGTTTCATTGTCCTTTAAATCATTGGGCGTCTTTGTGGATGTAGACGAATATGGCTTTGCTGATCCCTCTGTGTTTTTGGAGGCAACATAATGTCATTGTTTGCCTGCCCTTATCAAACAAGAGCAAACGGGCTGCCGTTTGGCAAATTTGCTTAGCTGCAAAGTCTCGGACCTCCCCCCGCGACAGACAAAAGTCATCAGATATGCCTTGCAAAAGCCAAAATGAAAGAACAAAAACTCAACAATCGGACGGGCCTAGAGTGTTCTGCTCGTCTGGTGTGTGTGTATGCCTGTGTGTTCCGACGAGTGATATCTGGGGTAGATGTTTGCATGCCAAAAAAAAAGCATGTTTCGGCGACGGCACTTGGCTTATTCGCAGAGCCACAACCGCCTGTGCCCTGTCCTTTTTGTCATAAAACGAGACAAGGTTTTATCCGCGTGGGAGAGACTAGATCAAGGTTATGTGCAAGTAACCAAACCTTTGAAAGAATGCGAGATGGAGACTGCGGACAAGAGGTGGCCACAGCTCTCCAGATGACTATTGGTCATGCGTCGACTGCTGGGTCTCTGGCCGATCAAGGATGCCGCTTTCAAGAACCTCGGTGAAGTTTCTGGCCCACGCTAGACTGCGAGAATGTTGTTGCGCCTTCTGCACGTCTTGCTTCCTTCCAGCATGCCCAGACACATGGGGTACGTGGAAGCCAAGCCGAGCCAGCGCCCGTAGAAGCGAGCTGTCCTCGTTATCGGCCATGACGATCCCCAGGTCTGCAGCCAGTAGGCACTCCAGATCCGTGGTCGAATCCCCAAAGTAGACCGTCGTCCTGCGGCCATCCCCGTCCTGGCCAGGAGCGGCCACAGCAGCGGCCGCCCTGTCCTCCCAAGCTTCGAGCTTGTGCAACGACGTCATCATCGCCCCGCCGGCCTCGCCCCTCCGCCCCAGGCCGCGGATCGCACCCCCGTCCCCGCTGACCTCGTTGCTGACAATGTCCCCGATCGCCGCCCCGCCGCACTGCGACAGGACGCCCCGGATGAACGAAGCGGACCAGTTGACCGAGAGCACGGAAAGGTCGGCCCCGCGCGCCTCCATGGCGCCCACGAACTCGGCGAAGCCGGGCCGGGCGACCACGTCGCCGGCGCGGGCGGCCTCGCGGCCGGCGCGCAGCAGGTCGCGCTCTGTGCAGGCCTCGAACAGGCCCGAGTCGACGACGCGCTCGAGCGAGGCGGCGTCGACGGCGAGCAGGCTGCGCAGGAAGGCGCGCTCGGCGTGGTGCGTCACCCGGTCCGGCTCGGCGGGGCAGTAGGCCGAGGCGTGGGCGCGGCAGTCGGCGGCGTACGAGGCCACGATGCGGTCCCAGGTCGGGGACAGGTCGGGCCGCGAGGGCCGGCGGCGGCGCTGGTGGGACACGGCGAAGGCGGCCAGGGCGCCGATGGAGTCCTTGGCCGTGATTGTGCCGTCAAAGTCCAGCACGATGTCCATGGCTGATGTGGTCGGGCTTGCGTGTGGACTTGGGGGTTGGGTGTTCCTGTGTTTGCTGAGGTTTGGCGCTAGATCTTTGGCTTTCAGTCAATCATTCGCCGAGCCAGACCCCAAGGACCCAGGTGATGGATGTCTAAGGTGGTCTGGATAGAATCTGCTGGCCATTTTGTTGGTGTGCTCTAGTCAGTGAGCGTTTCAGGCGTCGTTTATCGTATGTGCGCCTGAAGTTACAGTACCTTTTGAGTGGAATTAGTGGGCTGAATTCAGTCGTCACAGCAAAGGCCACGCCCCCGCAAAGTCCCATACGCTCAGCCTTTTCATACGGACGAAAAGCCCGGCTTAACAATCATTTGCAGCACAATTCACAACAGATGAATGGGACCTTGCAGCTTGAAATGTTCATACTCACCTGAAGTTTGATACTATCTTGTCGGAAAAAAACGTTGCATTGACCTTGACAAGAGTATCATGAGACCTGTACTTGCTCCTCACATCCGCTGTTGCCGAGCTTGCACATTCACTTCCGGACTAGAGCCGAGGACCACGAGGTCAATAATGAGCCGTTTCTAGGCGATAGCCTCACTGATCTACAAGGAAAAAACCCAGAGATATCTCAATGCCCCGACGTCCCACTCTTGGCGGTAACGGTAATTAACGACTGACATACTTCGTACGGTCTGTGGTATAATCGGTGCTCCGCGATTTTGAGGCGCCACAATCCAAGTCCAGTTCACCCGTTATGGGATTTGCTTCATATCCATTACATGATAAAATACAGCCAAAAACTATGCAGTCGCTATGACCCTATGCCGAGAAAATAGCAATCAAAACGCCACCGCCAGGTTTAGGTTTCGCCGGTGAACATTTCGGGGACTGCGCACTACGGGACGTCCTCCATCTTGATGTCCTCCTCGTCATCGTCGTCCTTAAGCTCGCCCTCGATGACCGGGGCCACCGTGGCCGGACCGTCCAGCGAAATACCATTGGACCGCTTGGCGTCGTCGGTCAAACCCCACGTGTTTGTTAGATTGCCCGATTTGTGCAATACCGCAACCTTTTCGAGGGTTTGCCGCAGGTATGCCTCGGGCTGCCTGAGTTCCATGCGGATGGTTTTCATGTGCCAGTAGCTGAACCTGCGGAAAAGCTGGAAGATCTGGTCCAGAAGCTCGTTCTCTGGGATACGGGCAGCCTTGAGCTCCGTCTTCTTCTGCTTCGTTGGCGGCGGAGGAGCTGCATTTGCAGTCTAGACAGAACAAGAAAACGAACCATCAGTATATGAAAAAAAAGTGCATCGGTTCTGTACGCTGCAACTTACAATGAAGCTCTGGTACTTCCGTGACGTGGCAAAGTCCGTCGCACGATTAATGCTGTTCTGTGAGATGTTTGATTCGTCTTGGAAGGCAACCTTGGCCTTGGGCTTGGAAGCCTCAAGGGCCCTCAGAGCCAGAAGGTGGTCCGTCTCAGGATTGTCCACGGGGATGCTGTTTAGCTCGTGCTTCACGCGCCCGGCAATCTTTGTTTTCTCTTTTTTAAGACAAGGTGTTAGCACACAAATCCTCATTTCAAGCAACCAACAGGTGAGAGTACGGGCCAACATACTGGGCACCGCCTTGCGGAAGAACTCCTTCCTCGGGCCTTTTCGGTATTTCCCAAAGCCCGACTTCTCTACCCTGTTGCTGTTCCCCGAGTTACTACCGCTACCGCCACCACCACCGCCGTTGTTGTTTCCACCGCTGCTGTTGCTGTTGCCCGTGCCAGGGGTGCGAAGCAGGTGGGCTGGGATGCCGGCGGCGGCGGCCTCCCGACGGGCACGGTTCTTCTCTTTGTATTCGGGTAGGTCCTCCTCTGAGAAAATAAATGTGTCTCTGACGCTCATTTCTGTGATTCTGAGGTCGTACTCTTTGGGGATCAGCTGGTGCACGCCAATTTTGTTGTCCAACAACATTCGGAGTTTGATCTGCTAGTGAGAGTTAGCAGGTAGCCATGTTTAGCGGCTGGATCGACCGACACGACGCCATCAATCCTGTCCGACCATGACTGACCTGATCTCCCTTTGCATCAGGCTCGTACCACTGCCGAATCTTTCCAATCTGGATGTTGGCATCGTCGGGCAATTCGTCCCAAGCCTCCCACACGTAGTGCGGTACTCGGGCCAAGTACATGTTATCGTAGTTCGGATCCGTGGCACTGTTGTCGTAGAATTCCAGGTCACCTCCATCTTCCTCCACCATGTCATCGGCGAAGGGCTCGTCTTGCAACTCCTCCTTGATCTGAACGGGGTCCGCCATCGTGTCGGAGCGGGCGAGGTCGAGGGTTTTGGAGGATTCGATGGCTCCCTTGGCTCGATGGTTGGGGAGCTGCGAGTTGCAGGCAAGTCCTCAGTGTTGGTGCAATCGGGCCCGTATCAATGTAGCGCTACCGTGCTACAGTATTGCAGAATTACAGGATATCAAGGCGTTTCTTGGCATTTATTTGTATGGTTGATCGATGCGGCTGGTGTTGGTTGAATGTAATGGCCGGAATTAGTCGCATTGATTGAGCGCATCCAAATCGCGACTCCGTCAGCCGTGCTTTCAAAGCTCCGCGTGCAGCCTTGAAATGTGGGTACATGACGACAATTTCAGCCAATGATAGCCCCGCTGCTTTCTGTCGTTCTTTTGGTGCCCGTTTTTAAATCAGCTTTGCCCCGCCACTGCTGCTGCCGCCCTTGGACGACGGCAACAACCACCCGTTTCGCCATCTTTGAGAAGAAAAACAAACACCAGATTTCTCCGGATTTCCATTTGACCAGAAGAAACCCCCCTGAATTCGCTCCTGGGATCAGAACATCCCAACTCGAACTCTCTGAGCCCGCACGCGCTCGTTAACAATGACATCCAACGAAGACCAGGACCTCCTGGCGCGCATCGGTCAGCTTGCTGGTAGGTTCACCTTTTGATGCCTCCTCTTAGCCCTACACACTACGCGCAAATTGGCGAGAACTGTCGCTGAACACAAAACGTGATTTGTTTTACAGGCCAAATAAACCGGCACAAGAGCCAGCAAGCGGGCGTGGGACCTTCGCCGCCAACCTTGAATACCACCCCGGCCCACCGCTACCACCCCTACAGCTGTATGTTTTCGCGATACGATCAGGAGGGACACGAATTTGACAAAGTTTCAAGCCGCCGGCCATTCCCCGCAGGCATGGGGCCGCGGCCGTGGAAGCTACCGGTCGCGCGGAACGCGTGGGGGCTTGCCTCCTCATCGCAATAGGACTCTCGTACTCAACACCACCAGCTCAAGCGATGCAGGCAACGGAGGCAGCAACAGCCCTTACCCCCAATCAGCAGACCCTGCATCAGCGTCTAACTCGTCTCCATCCTGGGTCACGAAGAAGGATCGGAGCCATCAGCTCATCAACTCGGCAGTCTACGAAAGGGAGGCTCTAGCTCGGTCCAAGGCTATAGCGGAGGCCAAACAGCAGAAATACAAGATGCTCGAACAGCGAGAACGTGCCAAGCTGCTCCGCTTTTTTCAAAATGGTAGCAGCCATATGGCTATAGCTCGCCCTGCAACTAATGCTCCGGTTGCTCAGTACGAAGTCGTTCTCGACGGCATCAAGTTTCACGTTGCCAAGAATGGCAGTAAGCTCGTCAAGGTCGCTGGTTAGTAACAATATAAAGCTCCCAGACATGCCACTCAACAGATTTACTAAACTTGAAATATCTCTAGACAACAATGCCCCCAAGGCCACGCCCAAGCAGGCTGTGGTGGGCGGTGTCAAGTTCCTTCGAAGTCGCAATGGCAACCTAGTCAGGCATGATATTGTCAAGGCACAACGACAACGGTATGGTGCCCTGGCTCAATATTGCGGGACGCTTACCGAGAAGTTCTATAGGCACAACGGCCCCGTCCGCAAGGTCCAAGCCCCTTGTAGGATGTTCTCAACAACCGGTACCTTGTCATTCCCTCCTCCGATTCCCTTGAATATATCCGGCCTGGACAACGGCCCGGACAGCCAGCTATGCCATGTTAGCATATGGCTTCGAACAAAAACGGGCGACTATCAAGCTCTGTAGGTACACGACTGACGGCAGCGTTCGACGCGCTCACTTTGTTTTAGGTTCCTGCACCAAAGGTCCCCTTTGCCGGTATCAGCATGACCCTTCCAAGGTGGCCATTTGCAAAGAATTTTTGCTCAAGGGTGACTGCATTCACGGAGAGTCGTGTGATCTATCACACGAGGCCACTCCGGAGCGCACCCCTGCATGCGTACACTTTGCCAAGGGCAACTGCAACAACGCGCAGTGTCGGTATACTCACGTGCAGGTGACTCCAGGCTCGCTAGTATGCCGGAATTTTGGCATCTACGGCTACTGCAACAAAGGCGCCAACTGTGAAGACAGGCACGTATTTGAGTGTCCCGACTTTAGCAACACCGGTAAGTGCAAGGTCAAGGGATGTAAGCTGACGCATCGGGAGCGGGCGAGCGTTCTTCGCAAGGCGGCATCCGGCAAGGATGAGGAAGACTCGGAAATGGAGGACGTCTCAAGCGATGAGGACGATGAGTCGGTCGGCAGCAATGACGTCGACTCGGATGCCGTGGACGAGTTCCTGGGCGAAGACGACAAAGACGACGAAGCCTTTGACCCGTCCAAGGAGTATCTTGAATTGTAAACGCAATAGGAGCCGGCGAGATGCCGCGGGGGGCACTCGGCGAGCCAACAGTCCATGACTTGACCTGCACTTGCTCAGACATGGGGGTGGGGGAGACAGACGGTCTGGACGGACATTTGTCCCGGCATGATCATAAGAAGATGATGAGCTACAATGAATAGAAATAAGGAGAGAGAATAAAAAAAGAAAGAGTAATGGTTCCACGCAGGCAGAATGGTGTTTCCACCGTGATGAAAAGAGGCTGTGTATACACGGTAAGTGGGATGGATGGTATATATCAATGTTGTTGGGCGGGTGGGTATCACTAATACGAAGGGGGCTATAATCAGTTAGTTGGCTAGGGGGTCCCCAGATTGTCGAATCTGTCAAGCGAAGACCGAGACCAAGCCGCACATGAGTGCGCTACTCGGTCAGCGGCTAGGAGAAGCGAGAAGCCTCAAATAGTCAGGTCATCCCATCCCTTTCTTTGTCCACCGATCAAAGGCGACTACTAGTAGACAGTGCGATTGAAAACATCCAGGAGTTTCCCTGTACTTTAATTTATGCCCTTTAGCTTTGCTCTCGTTGTTGAACTAGCCTGTCTAATTAATCCCTTGGATCAATCAACACTACAAGTCGGCTACTGCAATTCGCCCGTTGAACCTCATCCCAGCCCTCCCGTTTATTATTACATCACTGGACCCCTGGATTAGCCGCCGTCATCCGAAGCTACGCTACAGCAACCATCGCCAACCCGCTCGCCCCCACACCTTGGGCTGTCGGTCAATTGACTGACAGGCAGCAAGGGAAAAAGCAACACTTCAAAGGACTCAAGCCCCGGCTTTGCACACGACCCCAACGTTGCTTCTTCTACTATATTGCAGCATCATCCTTATAGCCGATAGCCGAGGGAAAACCATGGGTCTCCGCGATTTGGTCAGGAAGAAGGAACGGATCGAGGCAGACGGGCCCGGTGCCGATCGAGACACTGTGGACCGCCTCGGCAATCAACAACAGGTGACCATAATCAGATCAGACACATTCAACCATGAGGTCATTCAGTCGCCGGGAGACCCCCGGAGCGACAAGGGCCGGCAAGATCAGCAGCACGGCGGCGGCGGCGGCAGCGGCGGCGATGGTGAGGGCAACTTCCTGTCGCCCGACCGCTCCTCCAAGCGCCGCAGCCTCTTCTCCCCATCGCGCTCGCGCGGGTCCTCGGTTGGGTCGGCCGGCAGCAGCTCGGGCGAGAAGGAAGCCAAGGAAGCCAAAGACGGCAAGGGCGACAAGGTCCTGCGCCGCCTTTCGCAGCGCCTGCACCTAAACCGCGGCCCGGCCTCGAGCGAGCACGTGCCCCCGGACCTGCCCGAGATCGTGGTGCGGCCCGAGGACGAGGCCAGCGCGGCCGTCGAGTCCAAGTGGGAGGAGCGCGCCACCATCCTGGCGAGGGAGAACCAGCGCGTCCGGAGCAGGCCGTCGTCACCGATCACCACCACCATCGCCGGCGGTGGCGCCGTGGCGAGCGGCCTGGCGCAGATGCGCATAGGCGACGACCCCGTCGACAGCCCGCCGCCGCAGCAGGCGGCCAGGGGTCGGAGCCAGAGCGCTGTGTCCAGCAAGGCCCTGGACGAGAACATCCAGGAGGCCATCCGGCTGCACGAGGAGGGCGAGCTGGAGCAGTCGACGGAGCTGTTCGGGCGCCTGGCGGACCCGGACGGCGACAACAACCCGCTGAGCCAGGTGCTCTACGGCCTCGCCCTGCGGCACGGCTGGGGCTGCGAGCCGGACCCCGAGGGCGCCGTCCGATTCCTCTCCAAGGCGGCCGCCAACGCCGCCACCGTCGAGACCATGGCCCTCCAGGCCGGCATGACAAAGGGTGGAGCCGCAAAGGGCGAGCTCGTCCTTGCCATCTTTGAGCTGGCCAACTGCTTCCGACATGGCTGGGGCGTGCCCAAGGATCCGGTCGCCGCCAAACAGGTGCGTACTGCCGACTATTTTTTTTTCTCCTCTACCCTACACGTCCAACCGCTCTCCCTCCCCTTGGCTACGCGATGGACTACACCATTAATCATGGGCCGGACCCGAAGCTGACACTTGCCGTGCGATTCTTTGCACGTGTTCTAACTCCCAGTACTACGAGACGGCTGCAAATCTTGGAGACACAGGTACGTCGTATTCCCATCCGAGGAAGGTCCCCGAACACACCGTTGTCCTGCTCGGTGACTTTTCCCGGGATATCGCGGCGGGAAAAAAAATGAGCGGGCTCTAACGGTCATGTTGCGGCTTCCCACAGATGCTATGAATGAGATTGCCTGGTGCTACCTTGAAGGGTTTGGGTGCAAGAAAGACAAGGTTAGTGAACACCCAGATTGTATACCTCTCTTTGGCATCTTGGCAGCCCCCTATTTTTTGAAATTCTTCCCCCTTTTTTTCCTCCCGCAGGGCTAGATCCTACGGAATGGCACGTCTAGTCGATTGATCTACTGCATAATTATCTTATGCACCAGAGCCAAGAGTCACTGTACAGCTACAAGCTGTCAGGGGCTGGTCCCCGAGGTCTCGTATGGCAGACCCTCGGCCCGCCGCATGTGCCGACCTCTTTGTAGGGGCAGGCCCTCCTCGTTGGGTAGTGGCCAGGACTGCAGACCGGTGCTGGCCGGTCTTCCTGGCCAAGGAGATTCCCGCATCTCGCCGTCTCTGGAGGCCACGAGGTCCAAGATGTCATTGCTGACTTATTCCTTGCTCTATCTATCAACAGTACGCGTCTGCCAAGTACTATCGATTGGCAGAAAAGAATGGCAACAAAACGCTCGGCAATTCATGGTATGTATCAGCTGTATTCGTGATCCCATTTTTATGCGTGTACTTGCCAATTCGAGAAAGGCAATCAAAAGGATCTCCGCATCACGGGTTGCTTTTTGTTTGCTCTTCTTTCCATTCCTTCGCCACACTCCTGCTTTAAAGGACGCGTCTGTTTGTTTACAGATGGCACCTCCCTCCTTGCTTACTCCCAATGGGGCCTCTCCAAAACCCCAAGTCTCTATCTCGCGCCCTCTCTATCTCTGTCTTTCTCTATCTCTCTCCTCGTTGGGCACCCGCAGTCGGGTTTGGAGATTCACACGCACACACACTTACGCGCACCCCCGCGCGGCCACCTTTTGCGGCCGGCATACTTGGCCGCTTACACAACCGCACCGCACACCCTCCCTTGCCCTTTGTCGCAGATGGCATGCCTAGGCAAGGCCTGGTAGGCCAGCTCGCCCACTCTCTAGTCGCCCAAGGGGAAGTCTCCTTTTTTTCGCCGGCCACCCCCCTTCAAGGTGAAGCGGTTGCAGCAGCTTTGGTTTCTCCAACAAGGGTCACAGAGCCCAAATGCGACACCACTTGACCTGGATCTTGGCCATTTTTTTCCATTTCAATTTTCGCCTCACTTTTGATTTCGCTGGTCATGAATCCCCTCCCCGTTGCCCCCCTCCATTTCTTCCTAGCCTACACGCCCCCCATCTGCCATCGGACGATGTGCTGCAGAGCTGTCGATCCATACTGCGGGCCAGACAAATGGCATCCATCCCCTCTTCCTGCCGGTTGCCCGCTGTTGGGAAAAGGGAGTACCTGCGCAGTTGCGCGAGATTTGCAATCCGACCCTCGGAGCGCGCCCCCCTCGCGGGCCTGTTCGTCGGGTCGCCCATCATTCATAGGCAAATTACACACACGTAGCGCGGATGTGGGGGGTGAAACCCGTCGTTGGAGGGCTTTCCCATGAGGTGGAATTTACCTGCTTACACGTTTTCTCTATTGGTCTAGGATTTGGAAGGACAAATACGAGCCCGGAAACAACGGAAAGAAGAAATAAGGTCCTTCCATATCGAGAAGTGCGCAACCGGCCCTTCCGTTCTCGTGCCGGCGCCGGCCCCGCGGTTTGCAGGAGGGCGACCTCGGAGTCTTCCGGGCAACTCCCCCTCGGCTACATTCCGCTCCACACTACTGATACGCGCCTGGAAAGCGACAACGCGTTGTTCATCACTTTAACAGTGCCCAACAATAGGGGGTGAGCCAGCGTAGCCGCAGCGAGCTGGGCATCTTGCTTTTTTTTGGAGACCTAGTACCCATTTCTCGACTCATTCCATATGCTAGACTTGACCAACTCGGAAGGAAATGATACCATAGCTGTGGAGGTTTCGTGATCTGGCAAAACAAAAAAAGACACAAGGGACCCTGTCGCGGCGGAGGATACTTCGTGATGGGGCCCTCCCCTTGGACGCAACGAACGATGGTCCAAACTAGGCGAAAGAGGAGAGGGATGTGTGCAGCTGCTCCCCCCGTGACTGGGCCGTCGGCTCAGAGAGAGCCCGCCGTTATCAGCGCGCTGGATGCCTCCCGGTGGAACGGAAACGCATGGGCAGGAGTCATAGACTTGGTGTGCAGCCGCAGAGTTGGGTTCATCGGCATATCGGGAGATGGGAGTTTCATATTACAGTGCCACAAAATATTCGACAGCATTGCCCCCTTTTTTTTTCTTTTGGGTAGGAAAAACACATGACTCCAGATAGCTAGGCTGCCCAGATACAGCTACATGCTTCCTCAGGCTCCAGACCTTGTGTCTCACAAGACAACGACATCATGTTGTTGTTATTGTTGTTGTTGT
>JARHUK010001261.1:4999-15885 GCA_031001725.1 Pseudopyricularia javanii | reverse complement strand
ACTGTGGGCTCTGTTTTTCGGGTTCCTTTTGATTTCATAGCATAATCACCGGCGCGGGGGTTCTTCAAGAGTAAGCAGACTCTATACTTTCATTTAGCATTCCCGGCGCATCTGGTTTATTGGTTTTTTTGGCAGTCTGGCGTTGGATATAATCGGCAGTACTTCTTTCTGGCTGTAATTAGATCTCTTGGGATAATCTGTCAATAATAGCATGATGTAATGACCACACCCAAGGTTGATGACCTACAGCAGTAAACTATTGTCAGAGTGGACTCTGTAAATCCGGGTATCAATTAAAGCTTGTGCAAATGTGCTGGGCACAGCGTTTGCTAGTACCAGGAAGTGTAACCAACAAAACACCCCCAAGTCCCAAACAACGCCGTCTCCTCAAATATATTACATGTAAATCCGACAAAATATCAAGTTCTGTTGTAACAAGAGCAACAACAGCGCGAGCAGCTGATCAAGCCTAGCCCGGGCCGATCTTGGGCATGTCGTGATGCTCGCTCAGCTTGGACAGGTACGTGTTCAGCTCCTCAACCCGCTCCTTGTGCGTCTTGAGCAGATCCGGCTTGGCGGCTGCGGACTGAGCCATCTCGAGGAGCTATAGTGATTGTGGGAAAAAAAGGGGTTTGGTCAGTTGCTTTGTCCTCTGTTTTTCTCGGTGTGGGAAAAAAAAGAAGCAAGGGGGAACGGCCACTCACCTTCTTCCTCTTCGCCTCTTCGAACCTGCGCTCCGCCTCTGTCTTTCGCCGCAGCGGGGGCGCGTCCTCGCGGCTGCCGCCGCCGCTGCTGCTGCCAGCGGGGCCTGCGCCTTCTACATCGTCCGCCGTCGATGTCGTTTCTGCCGCTGCTGTAGTATCGGATTCTTCCTTGCTGGTGCGCCGCTCGGCCGTCAGCGCGCCGTCCAGTTCGGCGACCTTGTCGGCGGCCGTCTTGCTCTTCTTCTTGTGCTTCTTGACCTTGGCGCCCTTGAGGCGCAGGCCCTTGCCGCCTGCTACCGTGTAGTCGTCGTCGCCCATGTCACTGGGTGGGTGGCTGTTGGGAGAGGGGGTGAGGACGGGGCGGTTATGTTTTTAGGGGTGGTGGTGTTGTTGAAAGATGCAACTGGAGGCTCCGGGCTGGCTGCTTCTGACCGGGTAGGGGGATGGTCGACCCGCCCGTTTGAGTGTCACAGGCTTAGCTCTGGGTTAGGGTCTAGAAGCGGGTACTAGTCAATCACGTGATTTGCATATATGGCCCCACTAAATCTCGTCAATATCTTTGACGCGCCGCGGGGCGCAAATTTCTTCGGCCTTTCTTCCTTCTTTCCTTTTTTTTTTTCCTCAGATCAAAAAGTTTAACAGAGACTGCCACGACCCCCACCACGATCTCTTCACGGTGGTTTGGTTGCCTGCCCTCTTATGAGGGCACCCTCTGGAGATCGGAATCGCCTTGGATATAGGAAGTCTCTTGCCTCGGAACTTTTCAGTTATGGGCATGAGATGCTGTTTGATGAGGAGACATATCACCCAACCAACGGGCACTCGTGATGTTTGCGCATGTGTGCGTGTTTTGATTGTGCATTGATGTGAACTTTTGGTGCCCACAAATCAGCTGTGTGCAGCGTTAGTACACTCGAATTTGTTTAGAATGTCGAAAGCGCGGTTCATACGGCGACGGGTCTAATCCTGAAGCAGTCCAACGTGAATGCTCATCAGCCTCGCCGACGCTTCAGAGGCCGTCAAATTGGCCGTGGGCTGTTATGCAGCGCGGTTGTCATAGGGTTGAAAGTCTTCATTCGTCATTACCTATGGAGGCGTCTCGTTGACCAACCTGGCCGTTCCCACGGCTCAGAAGCACATAATTTCGACCTCAGTTTGCTCCCTTTTCCTCCACCAAATCGCCCGTGTTACTCCTGTGCTGGGCCCTGACAAACTCCTCTATCTGAACATCGTGCGTTGGCCTCTCTGGCGGGCCACGGATCTGACTTGCGGCCGGTTCCGGCTTCTCGTCATTGTCCTTTCCCAACAGCTTTCCAACGGCCGGTACGTATTGCGATACTTTTTTTTGCTCAGGGAGTCAGTTGGTTAGCTCGGACGAACTGTTCAGCAGCACAAAAAAAAACGTTGCAAAAGTCTCTCAACATCTTCAAGAGTCCCACCCTGTACCTTTTTCTATGATCGGGTTCCCGGCTTGGCTCGTAGGCTTGGGCGGGTTCTGGGCATCTCTGGCTGCCTGGTCCAGCTGCTCTTTGTAGTTTGTCGACTGGACGATGTCCTCTTCGGCGCCTGGCCGGTTGATCATGGGTTCGTTTGTCGGCATGGTGGAGGTGAAGCAATCCCTTGGGTTGGTAGCGTGTGTTGTTGTCGATTGGTAGAGTTTGGCGTGATTTGGAAACCACAGCGATACTACGATCAAGACAAAAGAGAAAAAAAGAAAAAAAAGTTCCCGGTAGGTGATGTAGTCAGGATCCAGACCTCTAAGGTCTCTTGTATTATGGATCAAAGTACGATACCACTACCACTTCACAAAAGGAAGATATCTTGGGACTGTAGGTGCTTTCGTCCCACGAACGCGGCTGCATAACAGGCACGGCAATGACGTCACGGAACTGCATTCGCTGTGGCAGAACGCCGCCAGGACGGCTGTTCGCAGCCAGGCTGACGACGCCCTCCTTGGCGACAGCCAGTGTGAGCTATGCTGGCTGAGTACAGTACAGTACCGGGGGGATTGAATATCACCGGACCCCCGATGGCAAGTGCGCCAAGTCTTGGTGATGTTTCTTTGGCCTGGTTCATGATTCGATTTGGATCCCGAGGGGGTTTTGGTTTGCTTCAAAGAGTGCAAGAGTCAAGGATGAAGTATTCGTAATGATTAAATTGGTGGCTAAAGAGGAAGGCGGTGGGGGTTCTTCAGGTTCTCTTCTGGCGGTTGTTTGTATTGTTTTTTCCCTTGCATGTTTCATCAGGAATACACCTGGACTAACAACTGTAGTTCTACATTTTAAAAACAAATAGACAATCCATTTTCATTTTGCTCCAAGCAAACCACTCTTTCCCCCGTTGCACTGTAAACCTCCAAAGAGAACCCCTCCATTTGCCCCTCCAGAACCATTCCCCCCAAAAAAAGATGGGAGACTCGGGCCAACAGCCGCCTCAGGCCGAGGACCAACAACCGCCAACCAGCCCCATCCCCATCACCATCGTGACGGGCTTCCTCGGCTCCGGCAAGACGACTCTGATCCTGAACCTGGTCCCGCAGCTCCGCCGCGCGAACCCGGCCTACAAGCTCGCCCTGCTCAAGAACGAGTTCGGCGACGTGGCCGTGGACTCGCAGCTGGCCTCTTCGGGAGCCGTCGCCGGGGTCCAGGAGCTGCTCAACGGCTGCATCTGCTGCAACATGGTCGGCCAGCTGAGCGACGCCCTGGCCGAGCTCAGGGCGACGCTGCGCCCGGACCGCATCGTCGTCGAGACCTCGGGCTCCGCGTTCCCCGCCACCCTGGCCCTCGAGGTCAACCGCCTGGCGCGCGAGACGAGGGGCGCCTACGTGCTCGACGGCGTCGTCAGCGTCGTCGACGTCGAGAACTGGAAGGGCTACGAGGACACGAGCTATACCGCCAAGGTCCAGGCCCGGTACACGGACCTGGTCGTCTTCAACAAGTGGGAGGCCTGCGGCGAGCGCCGCTTCGACGAGTGTCTCGACCGGCTCGGAGACCTCGATGTCGACGTCGCCTGGGTCAAGAGCGACAAGGGTTTGGTGTCGATGGACGTGGTGTTTGGCGTTGACGGCGGCCTGGCGAGGAGCCTGACGGAGGATCAAGTCGCCGGCGAGCAGAACAAGCACGATGCTGCCCACAATAGAAACGACCACAAGCACGACCACCAGTCCGAGGTCGAGGTGCTCAGCGTCTCGCTCGAGGGCACGGCTCCAGGCGCGGCTGTGGACGCCCAGGCACTACGGAAGCTGCTCGAGGCCGCGCCAAAGGACGAGGTCTACCGCATCAAGGCCGTTCTTTCGGCCGCGTCTTCCTCGCCTGTCCTACGCGGCTCCGACGAGGACGCCGCCCCAAGGGATGTCAGCGAACCGACCGCTGGGTCCAAGACTCAGCGGTACATACTAAACTGGGCGTTCGGCAGGTGGACATTCACCCCCGTGGCCCGGGGTACGTCGGAGCACGAGTCGAGCAGCGGCGTCGCGCTGCGCATGACCATGATCCTGGCCCGCTACGAGAGCACCAAGTGGAAGAAGAAGCTTGAGGAGGGCGGTTTCGTAGTACTGGACGGGGAAGACAGGGGGAAGCTCACGATTGCAAAGATCGCATAGAGGTCGGTTCAAGAGGGCGAGTAGATGTACACTGTGATGAAGCTACGTGACAAGTTCTGATATGATTATTCGAATAAACTAGAGAGTAAGAGGGTAAATAACGTGAAAGGGAAGGATATAAAACGGCAGGGGAAAAGATCTGTCAACAGCTTTAGATACATTTACATTAAAACAGACAGGAGATGTACAACACCTTCACAGTTCCTGATACGCAGGGTGGACCCGGAACACGGCAGGCCCAGGCGGCCGGAAGAAGCGAGCAGACATCTTATCTGGCTCGGGCAGCCTCGTCTGCTCCTTGACGCGCAGCTGACCAAGGATGGGCGAGACGGGCGTGGTCTCGGCAGCACGCAGCTCGCCCGTAGCGCCCTGGATGCAGGCCTCTCCCGCGTCCCCAACCACCCGTGGTTGACTAGCGGCTTGGGGCTGCTTCTTAAGCCGCTTCCGCCCGACCGCAGGCTCCGGCGGCAAAAAATAATAGTCGAACCCCTGCCCGGCCGCCGTCCAGTCAAACGCGCCGCCGTCGCCGCCCTCATAGTCCTCCTCGATCTCCGCGACGATCCGCTGCACCGACAGCTGCTTGCCCTCGTCGACCCTCAGCCGGCTGCCTGACCGCGCCCTGCCGCGCCGCTCCTCCTCGGCCGAGCGCATGGCGGCCGCGAACCCAGCGTCGACGCCGCCGTCGCCTTGTAGCGGGCCCGCACCACCCCTGCCGCCGGCGCCCCCGGGGCTGTGCACCAGCTTGATCTTCTTGGGTGACTGCAGCGCGGCCTTGATGCTTATCCCGCGCGCGACGCTGACCCTGGCTCGTGTGGGCGACGTGTCCCTACTGCTCGAGTTCCCGCCGCCGTCGTGGTAGAGTTGGGCCCGTGCCGTGGCCCTTGTTGTGGGACGCCGGCGCGACGAAGGGGCCGGCTCGAGGCTGAAGGGCTTCTTATCCGAGTCCTGCCACGGCCAACGTCGACCCTGGCCTTCATCCGCCGAGGATGAAGAGGAAGAGTAGCCCTCGGCGGGCGTGATGTCGACAAAGACCCCGCTCGTGGCGGGCAGGGAGCTGCTCTCGCAACTGAGACAGAGCGTCCCGCCACCCACACTGAGATCGCCTGGTTTCCGACAGAGCCTGCACAACGGATCCGCGCGGGACGAGGAGGCAGGCGGCTGCGGCCGCCAAGACAAGGCTGACACCGCGGCGGCTGGGGCCTGTACGGCGCCCGGGTATCCGCTGGCTGCTGCCGGGGCGTCCGGGTATACCGACTCGCGGCTGTACACGGCCAGCGCCTCGTCGCTCAAGGGCCCGCCGGACGGGGGCGTGGGAGGGATGGGCGAAAGTATGTGTGGGGGGTGGTCGAGGAGGCGGCCCGGGGCCGCCTTTCTGGACGAGACATGCTGCTGCTGCTGCTGCCATGGCTGCTCGGGCCGGGGCTGCAGAGGCCCTGCAGATAGCGACGGGCGTAGTTTCCTCTGCAAGAACTGGGAAACGCCCGAGGAGTAAACACCCATTCTTTTCGACTGGGAAGCGCTCTTGCTTCTAAGCGATGGCGGCGTGGGAGGCGAGCGAGGAATCTCGGTGGCGTTCCTGGGCGATGGAGATGGCGCATCGCCCACAGGATAGTCGCCACCGTCTCCATCCCCGTGCACGAGATCGTGTATGTCGACCGGCATCTCCAGGGGTGCAGGCCTGCTCCGCTGCGGGAGGTCCGTAGACATCGCCCGCCGCTGGCTCGGACTTGGAGGTCGCCCGTCCTCGAAGAGGAGCTCCGTGTCACTCCTGGCGGTCCATGTCGCCGCCCTCTTCTGTGTGTCCACCGGCTGTTGCTGGCCGCCGCGCCTCGAGACGCTGTGCGTCACCAGTATTCCCGAGAACAGGGCTCTGCACTCCTCCTCCGAGGGTATGTCCTTGGCCGGATTCGACGGACGGTCGGGGGTATGGACGGGGACGAACTCTGCCGCGATGAGCTTGCGGTTTTGGCGGCTGCTGCTGCTAGCGCTGATGTCTTTGCGTCTGGCGCTCTGAAACATTCTCGGGCTGTTGCGGTTGATTATTTCCTATAAATGCTTGCTGTCGTCCGCGTAGTTACAACGGAGAGCTGGTAGTCATGAACACGATCGAAAAAGGCAACTCTTTACGTTCACAGTCATGGTGTTTCCTAGGGTGTTCGATAGGCGTTCCGCACCATCGGGTAGGAAGCGAAACGGGATGGTGCAGAGGAAACTTCTGCAGAAAGGGAAAACCAGAAAAAAGATAATGTGAGCGGCACTTCCCCCCATGTGCGTGCACCGGCAGATCTTCTATCATTGTTTGTTCCCGCCCGGCTTCGAGGGCAAGGAAACATTCCTTTGTTCTCCCCAAAACGAAACCCTGTTGTTTCCAGCTGAGAAGAAGAACAATGTTGCGCGCGCGGGTCCGAGCAGAAGCAACATAGCTTCTGCTGTGGAGGGGGTGTTGTGGCGGTTTTGTCTCTGACCCCAGGGAACGAGCCATGACAGGCTGAAATGAACGGAATGAAATCAAAATGGCTGTCTCAGGCGCAAGTATGAGAGGTTAGGCAGCGGCCCTCGACTTGGCAGAGAAATCAGAATGTCTCACATTTAGACGGATATTTATGATGCGCACTGAAGCATTCTCGCTAGCTTTCACTTCCGAGACAGTGTCGGAATTTTCACATATATACTCCTTACCATGCAGATAAACAAAAAAGAAACACCTTTACAAACTGGTTGTGACCGTCAGGTTGTTGGAAAGAACCATCAAAGTCGGTGGTAGCTCATGACAAAGAACCTCGACGTCAGACAAGTATTGCACACTTGCTTCCTCACTCTCGCACGTGCCCTCCTCGGGAATCGGAAGCGTGGTAAACAGGATCGTGGTGTCATCGCTGTGCTGCCTCATGAGCTCGTTGATGATCAGGTGCTGCGCACGGCATGGCAGATCGTTGAAGGAGAGTTTGTTGGTACCCTGGCCCGCATCACGCTGGCTCCCTCCGCTATCATCCTCAGCGTCCCGAGAACTAGAGTGGCTGCGATCCCCGTTGCCATGCTGATGCGCCGCAAGTAACTCTGGAATGTCGATCTTCACATCGTCAGTGGCGTCGCCGCCCGTTTCAACCCCAGGTACCTGGAAAGTAGATCGCGATTCGCTGTCGGGGGATGCAAAGCCAAGACTGGGGCCGGCGTTGCCATCGATGACCTTTGTTTCCGGCACCAAAGAGCTTGTGAAGCGGTTCGAAGAGTTTGCTCTGGAGAATGCCGGACGCTGTGCGCGTGAAGGCTCAGGCTTGAGTTGCGTGCCCAGCTGCGGTTGGCTGGCCGTCGACATGCCCTCTCCTAGTGTTGAGGGTTGCACAGCGACGCCCCCATACGATGGCATTGCTGACGCAGGTGACCTCATAAGTGGCTGATGCTCGGCTGCCAATCTCCTTTGGGTTGGTAGGCCTCTGGTCAAGCTGCCTCGGCTCTTCCTCTGCAGCCTCTCGGCCAAAAGAGACGGTCTCGATATATGGGTCCCCATAATATTTGACTGGCTCTCACTGTCGTTGAAGTCTGCATCAACCTCGTCATCAGAGCTAGTACTGCTATCGCTATCGGAACCGTCGCGCCTTCGGGAGCCGGAGCGGAACATCTTGCGGGGAAGGTTCTTCGCCTGCATTCCTAAGCTTAGCCCCATATGGGAGAGGAGAGACACGGTAGGTCTCCGGCGCGAGATATCCGACAGATAAGAGACGTTTGAGCGTCTCCTCGAAACTTCCGACTCTGACTGGTCATCTTGACTGCCTATGTCTGAGACAGGTCGCTGGGAGAATCGGTCGGCCTTGAGTTCTTCCCACCATTCGTCTTGCAAGGTCTTGTCAAGCATGACTTCGACTTGCGGGCTTACAAAATTCCCGTGGATGATGCCTTCGTAGGTTGAAAGCCCCCCAGAGTCCAGCGAGAACGCGTGCACGTCGGCATCAATTCTCAGTTTCTCGAGAAGCGACGAGACTCTCTGCTTCTCTTCGTCAACCTCGGACGCGTATTCGACGAAAACCATAACTCGCAGCTGGAAGACCTTCTTCCATGTGTGGCATGTACGTAGGATGTATCCAAGCTGTAAAATCAGTGTATCTGCAGG
This sequence comes from Pseudopyricularia javanii, assembly GCA_031001725.1. Lineage (NCBI taxonomy): Eukaryota > Fungi > Ascomycota > Sordariomycetes > Magnaporthales > Pyriculariaceae > Pseudopyricularia > Pseudopyricularia javanii. The sequence continues at coordinate 7,472 of JARHUK010001261.1, read as the reverse complement.
TATAAATCGTCGTTAATAAAGCAGCACAAGCTATTACCGCTGTGCTCCTATCAAAGAGGAGACGAGCGGTGCGGGAATTTACTGGGTCCACCAACATGTGTCAAAGTTGCTCGTAATCATGTTCTTTCCATTAGCATGCACTCGAGCAGACATCTGAATCGGCCAAAGATCGATGTACTTCTTGGCGTTCTTCCCGTCACGCCGGGGCGTTTCCAGTGCGTCGAAGCCTTTGGCAACAGCAACGTTGAGCCTGTGTTTGAAAGCTAGATCCTCCAAGATGGTGACGTAGCTGGTGACAGACATGTTCCCTTCCCTCTTGATTATATCTGTGGGCAGGTCACCGTCAAGTAATTGCGCAGAAGTATCGCGGCGTGGCCGCCTTGGTCTCGAATGTTGTACCAAGGGACCCATTTCATCATCATCGGATAAATCGTTTCGCTCCATGTTGGCCGGAGCAGATTTTGTTCGGGGTAGTTCTGGAATTGCAACAGAACCAGCCTGTACTTGGAGCTTTCGGAGTTCATCCATGTTGAAGAAACCTATAACGGCAATATTTGGACGCATACCACCGAGCCCGGCGGACAAGATGAGATTTCTGACGCCCCAGGTGATGGTAGGCGACATGTTGAGCTGTACAAAAGCCTTGATCCGAGAATACTCCGAGATATACCTCGTCCAAGCTGATTGCTGTAGCTTGGCCTCTTGGACTCCTGTCTCAAAGTCGTCGGTAACTATAACGTGCCCAAGGATATATAGAGAGCCTTTCTTCATTGAGTTGCAAAACTGGATCAGGCGTGTCTGCCTTCGCGGGTCGCCAACCAAAAGAATGATTTGAGGGCGCCAGAATTTGATGTGTTCAGGCCGTAGTCGAAGAAGGTATTTTCGGACCTGGTGGTATATGAGGTTCTGGGACACATCACCCCAGTGCTTTGGCGGGGACAGGTAGTGTATCAAGAGGAAGAGGAATACGAGCAGAGTGACGGCCAATGCCGCATAAGTCGCGTCGATAAAGAACATTGCAGCAGCAGACAGGATGCTCCCTACGAATGCAGTGTGCCAGCTGAAGAACTTGAATGCAGGGCGAAAGTTTGGCGCCGAGCCCACCTTGAGAAGGAAACAAGCCAAGTTCATGGTGAAAAAGGTCAACTATACACTTGTTAGTCTTGGCTCCGAAAGGTGCATGACTGGCGGAGAAACATGCCTGATATCCCATTGATATAAATGTTGCAATCTGATCCAAAGCAGCGAAGAGCGATAGCTGTGCTATCAGGTATGTCAGAAAGATGGCAAGTAGTGGCTCGTCGCTCTTCTTTGTGCCAAGTCCAAACGGAGATAGGCCTGGAATTAGCTTATCCCGTGCTAGTGCTTGGAGAAGCTTCGCAGAACCTATAAGGCCCATCAACGCCGAGAAAAAGGTGGTAGCACATTCTCCGGCAAGGATAAGAGGTGCAGACAAGGTAGTGTTCTGTATAATGTTTGAATTTTTAAGCAGAGAAGGCTGGGTGATGGCAGAAGCCATGGAGACGATGACCAAGAGGTAGACGACGAAAGTCGACAGCATGGCCCAAAGTGTTCCCTTTGGAATGGCCTTGCTTGGGTTCCGTAGATCACCAGACATGGAGGCTCCTGCAAAGATGCCAGAGGTGGCCGGGAAAAGGATACCAAAGAGCTCCCTGAACGTGACGAGGCCCTTGAACTGACTGTCGGCGCCACTCGGAGGGAGGAGGTTCGACTTGAGGGTGGTCATGCTTAGACCGGTGAAGTCGATGCCGAGCTTTGGGTCGCTGAACGGGCGGACCAAAAGAGCCGAAAGGGGTATGCTAAAGGTAGCCACTACCAGAACGGCAAGCAAGGCGTTGCTGGCTTTTGCAAACATGGCACTCCCGGCGAGGCACATAGCAGTGCATCCCACAAGTGCAACGGTCTCGAGGAGGTATATACCCCAGAAAGTGTGGGGCATATAATCATCAAAGTAAAGCTCCAGACAGCTGATGAGACCGACTATGTTGAGCGCGGTGTTCAGGACCTGTGACAGGTAAAATAGGATACCGATAGAACCGCCAAACTCGGGGCCTAAAGACCTGGAGATGAGGTAGTAGGCTCCTCCTCCCTTGACCTCGCCATTGGAAGCAACGGCAGAGAGTGAAAGTGCCGTCACTAGATCGACGAGGTAAGATACCACGAGAAGGCCTGGATGAGTGAGGTGAGCCAGTCAGCAACACGACATTAACCTTGGGCCAGCGCATGGGCCAAGAACGTACCTAGCATTCCCAGGAGTCCGGTCTGACCAAGAATTGTGCCGAAGCGCAGGAACATCAGAATGCTGATGATATTTAGGCAGACCGGGATATAGACGCCGTTGGCCATGCCCAGCTTGCCGGGGGCCTTGGAGTTGTTGGACGCCATGATGGTTGCCCGGGACTCTGTCACCACATCAGCCGGGCTTGGAATGCGAGGTCCCGGCATCAGGAGC
>JARHUK010001260.1:0-47997 GCA_031001725.1 Pseudopyricularia javanii | reverse complement strand
CATCTATGTAGTGGCCTGAATTCTTCCTTTCCTCCCCCTATAAGGTAAGGAATGTTTCAACCTAATTGAGTTGGTGGATCTTGGCTATTGATCGCCAGTCTATCTTGCCCGCGTTTATGAGGTCAGGTCAATGCTCAATCTGATGGCTCATCTGGGCTCGTCTCTCTTTATGCTTACACGCTTCCATCTCCACTATTTGGCCTCCACGTGTGGTTGATTGACTTTGGGTACCACAGAGTTATATGCAGCACCTCAGCACATGCCTGGTTCAAGGGTATGTAGCAAGGTAAGTAGACTTTGATATCTCTTCACGGTAGCAGCGCAGTCGAGGGTGCGTGCGTCCCACGTTTACTATTTTGATTTGTAGAAAACCTTAGTGTCTAAAAGTAACTTCATTCCACGACCTTCTGCAAACGTTCAGCCGCGTTAATGTGCAACCTCCATCTAAAAGCAACGAAAGTGCGAGCTCGGGTTCAGACAACGCTTGCATCGGCGCAGCCGGTAACACAGTCTCTCCCTCTATGACGACGGGTGGTTGGTGGCAATGAGCTCCTGCAGCTTGGGCGGGATGGCTCCGACGACCTCACCGGCCTTGACTCCATCCTTGAAGAGGAGGAAGGTAGGCATGGCGCGGACCGCGTACTCGCTGGCGATCTCGGGCGACTCGTCGACGTCGACCTTGAGATAGTGGATGTTGGGGAACGACTCGGACCACCTGTGATGGAATTTGCGGTTAGCGACATAATGACGTATGTGGAAGCTGACTGCAAACGTAACCGGTGTTTTTGCCATTTCCAACGGACGGTGCACCAATGTAAACAAACAGCTGGGGAAACAAAACTCACTCGACAATCTTGGGCGCGATGGCCTTGCAGGGCCCGCACCAGGTGGCGTAGAAGTCGACAAGGACGACCTTGTTCTTGGCAAGGGCGTCCTTGAACTCCTGGTGTGTCTTGACGTTGTGGACGGTCATGTTGGCGGCGGTTGATCGAAAGCCTCTTGAAGTATGTGCTGATTGCGAGGTGGACGTAGAATTGACAAACGCGGTCCTGAAGGCGCTTTTATGAAAGGAAGCTGATGAGGGGCGTAGAGATGGGAGGGGCAGCTTCGACGATGATGCAAGCGATCGGATTTGAAATATGGCGCGGCTACCGCTGACGCAAGACATGGCGGCTTTCGGAGGTGGGGTATGCGGCAAAAAATAGTGGATTCTGATTGGATATCTATGTTTGTTTATCAAAATGTAAGGTAGGTGCTACTTGCATCAGTAATGACAATGGATATGACAAGAATGCACAGTAATGGATTAGGGAGGTACCTGCGTAACATGCAGCCGAGGCAGCTGTTTTTGGGGCGGATGACAAGAGTTTTAATTAAGGGTTTGTCAGTGGGCAATTACCAATTTTGCTATGATAAGATAAAGAAAACGGCCAAGTGGGTCAGCACATGGAAGCTACCAGGCGAGACAGGGTAGGCATCTGATTGCTAATATGCGCGAAACATTGGTAACGGCTCGTCTTTGGACAAACACTCATCACCAAACCATCAACCACAAGCTCCATCGCGTCCAAAGCCGCAGCCGCCCCTGGGATTGGGGCTGGAAAATGAACACAGTCAGGCCGAAATCACCATGACCTGGTCTCTGCCCTGCACCGGAAAGGGACTCCCCTCAAGATGCGCCGGTTTCTGGGCCGCACCCCGATAGACCACACCAACGACTCCATCACGAGCTCGCCAAACCCCGCCCTACCCGTCGTCTCCCGACTCCATGCCTCACAGGATGCAGTGTTCCAGGCAGGCGTGCCGATAGCTGCCCTCGACCGGTCGCCCGATGGTCGCTCTGCCGTTTTAGGAGGTCGCCACATTCTCAAGATTGTCCGTTTCGATGGCTGCAACATTGAAGAGCATGCCGATTTGCGCGCCAGCTTAACGGGCCAGGCCGCACGCGGAACTCCCAATGCCACCGCCTCGGTCGGCGATAAGCTCTCCATCAAGGATGTCAAGTGGGCTTCGTCCAGCGGCGGTGCACAGTCTCTATATACCGCCTGCGGCAATGGCAAGATATTCCACTACGACATCACGCGGTCCTTTGGGGCCATCGCAAGGCCCGGCGCGGCCCTAGAGACCATCACGATCCGTGAGGACACGCGCCAGGTGAACACGCTAGATGTTAACCCTCATCGGGAATCATGGCTTCTTTCCGGCAGTCAGGACGGTTTCGTGCGATGCTTTGACACTCGCGACCCTATCACCATTAACCGTGGCGCCCTCACCTTTCGCCAGTTTCACGCGGGCAAATGCAACGATGGTGTCCGCCACGTCAAGTGGTCACCCAAGGAAGGTTTCTGCTTTGCGAGCGGAACCGACAGCGGAGCCGTGATGAAATGGGACTCCCGCATGGCCACCAAGCCCGTGCTCCGCCTCAATGCCCACGAGGCGAATCGTGCATGCACTACCGTTGCCTGGCACCATGACGGCGAACACCTCGCAAGTGCCGGCACTGATAGCAAGCTGCACGTATGGGATGCCTCTCCCGCCGCTGACAAGAAACAGAAGCCCAAGCTGTCCATTACGCTTCCCGCACCCGCCGCTGCCATCACCTGGAGACCAGGTCAATGGTCGGCTACGGTCCAGGGGCGAAGGGCTGCCCAAATCGCGGTTTCGTACGACACTAGCAGCGCAGGTAAAAGCCAATCCAACGCTGTTGTACATCTGTGGGACTTTGCGCGGCCTACAATGCCCTACAGGGAGGTGGACCGGTTCGATGTGTCGCCCATGTCCCTCATTTGGCTCGACCCGGACTTGCTCTGGACCGCTGGGCCTGATGGTATTTTCAGTCAGTGCGACGTTGCCTTTGCCCCCAAGGTCATCGATAGGACTCCAGTGTCGGCCATGGCGTTCTCTCCTCGCAGCGATGTAGTCATGTTTCTGGACGAGCGGACTCAGCCGCGACGGCCTCGTCTACCGGCCTCACTTCACCGCATCGATATGAATCCGCCGCCGACGAATTCCCCAAACGACTTTACTGGCTCTAGTCCAGTTGCCAACATGTTCACCATGGGTCGTAGCGACTCTGAGGACGAGGTTGTTACTAGCTTCCTTGGTCCCCGGAAACCCGAGGCACAACCCGTAAGGAGCCGGCGCGCTAGTATCAAGTCCTCTCCCCAAATCGTCAGCACAACGCCTCCAACGGCAACCATATCGAACGAGCCGGCTGTCGCCTTGGAACCTTCTCTCAAAGTAGCGGGTATATACAAAAACCACCAGTCCATGGCCATTGGACACATCCCAGCAGCTCCCCAAGTAGAACTCTACCGCTTCTTGTCCTCTCAGTACCTGGAGACCCTGGCTGCAGGATTGCCATACGACCCTCAGCCAGGCGGGAAACCCATGGTGGATAGAGTTGTGGGTATCCTCCGGCACTACGCGCGAGTGGCTGACTCCGTCAGTCAATTCCGACTCGCACAGACTTGGCGTATTCTTGCCTTTGCGATGGATCTGCTCCTCAGGAGCAGGGCGCAGTACCACCTGAGCAGACGCATGAACCAGGACAAGGTGAAACTAGAATCTAGTAGAGAAGAGCGTGCCAATGCCAGGGAAGGCACACTACCCTCCAGGAACTCGGCTACCGATCTTACGTCTCGTCGACAAAACTCGTCCGGTACACCTCGTCCAATAGGCAGGTCTCTACTGTCGGAAGAGCTGGAGAGTACTTCAAATGTGCCCACGCCACTTGCTAGACCAGTCAGCGATGGCGCCGCCCGTTCGCAGCGCCAGATCGAGAGCTCGGCAGGCTTGAATCAACTTAGTGATAGGCTTTTGCCTCATGGCGATATCGAGAGCCTAAGGCTCCCCTCTGCGCTGCACCATCGCTCAGAGTCCCCGGAGCAGCCACGTAAGCGGCTTGACTCCATCCCATTGTCCGAAGTAAGCCAGAGCAGCGACCATACCGAAAACTCCATCACGGAGGGATACGACTTCTACGACTTGGACGCCATGTCTAAAGCAATGGACGTACCACCGGGACAGAAGAAGTCTTTCGAGTCGGGGTCGCTTCCATCCGACTACATGGAGCCAAAGTCTCCCGAGAGCCAGAAACACCGTAGTTTGTTGAGGCAAGACTCGGCCGATAGCACAGGCAACATGTTTTTCTTTTCACAGACAAGTGCAGGGAGCCTGCCGTCCACCAACCAGTCCTACAGTCCTGAGCTTAGGGCTGGCAACCTCAGAGGGAGGCCTCCAGGACCTACGAGTGCACCCTTGCAATCCCAAGGTAGTCAGAGCCCGACCAGCGGCGAGTTGCATAGCCGAATACGCGGCAGAGACTTGTCAGGGTCCCCTAAACATATATCATTAAAGCTTCTACATCAGCAACGGACAATGAGGTCGACGGGTGCTATCAGTACACAAACATCTGACGAGTACAACCCAGCTCAGGTCTCGGAAAGCCAAACAACTGGGGACAGTCAATCACCCCGGCTGTTTGCGCCCACAGAACCAATCCCGAGTCTCCCCAAAGTTTCAGTAGATCCGCCTCTACCGATACCCAAACCTCGCAAACCTAGTGAAGACGAGGACTCATCCCATATTATTGAGGGCGACTACCTACCATGGCAGGATGACCCACAATACCCATTTCCAACATTGAATAACGGGCAGGGACCAGATGCGAACGAAACTGCTTGCCCTACGCCGCTTCAACCGTATGCACTGCTCTCTCGCGCTTTAGACTTTGAGGCACGGCATTCAGCACTCAACGCATCGGCTATGATACTACTACTGAAGCCTTTGGTGCCAGATGGGCTGATAGATGCACACCTTGCCAACGCCATCCTCCGTCAGCACCACTCGCGGCTGATGGGCATGAAACACTTCGTGGAAGCTGCGCTATTGCGAAAACTGTGCGTCAGGGGCTGGCCCGGTGGCATTTTGGAGAATTACTGGGTCGAGGGATATCCGGCCGTCTTTGGACAAGCGCAACAGGGTGTCAGTGTCGCGTACCTCTGTGGCCAGTGCAAGAGGCCGCGCGAGGTGGACCGGTCATCGACGTCGCGCGACTCGATCTGGAAACCGTGCAAAAAATGCCAGACCGCCCCTAGTCCGTGCTCCATCTGCGGACATCGCGGTGTTACCGCCATAGTAGATGGCTATGACGTACCTGACCCAGAAGGAGATGGGTCCAGTACACCCGAAGGCGAGTTATCGGGATCTGCTGCCAAAAAGCCGTGGAAGATGCCCCTTTCTACATGGTGGTACTGTCCCACGTGCGCACACGGCGGTCATGCCTCTTGCATGTCCATCTGGCATGGAGTGTCGCTCCACTCGCGCCAGGCGGACGGTGTGACCGAAAACGACGACCCGTCGGCACACATGTCCGAGGCGTCTACGAATGCCGGGCTCTCGGATGGGTGTTGCCCCGTTGATGGATGCGGCCATGCCTGTCTCCCAGGTCCCTACCGAACAGAGTCTGCGGCGGCAAGGACCGAGGAGGTGAGCCGTGCAGGCCTGCGCGAGGCCGTAGCGCCCGCGGTGAGGGGTCCTTACTCATCAGCTGGGCCCAGCGCGCGTGGCTCGCCCGTCCTGCCGCCCGGCGGAGGCCAGCAGCACCTGGCCGGGCTGAGCGATCTCAGTCTTGCCCTGGTTCGGGGCGATCCGCACGATGCTCCCCAGAGCAGGGCTGTCGACAGTGCCCGCGATGCTCTGAACGCCGGGCACTTTGACCGAACATTTGCAGGCGCGGCCAGGCGGGGCGGTAGCGTCTCTTTGAGCTCGAGTCCTGGGCGTGCAGGGGGTATGACTGGCGGCGGCTTCGCTGGCGGCTACGTTCCGTTTGGTACTGGGCATGGCGAGCGGGAGAGGAGGAAGAGTGTGAAGTTTGCTGGGGCTGATGAGAGGAGATGAGATTTTTTTTCCTGTGATTTCCTTTCGCATAATGACGGAGTCTTGTGTTATATGTGTGCATGTGTCAATATGTTGTGCTTGTCAACCCAGGCCTATCTTACCTGCTGTGGAATTTACAGTATTATTGACGAGGCGCCTCGTTTGCATACCTAACATGCCTTACTGCCCTGTTTCGCGTTTGGTTTTCCCCATACGTACATCCAACTGACTAACTAGCTACCTGCGAAGATTTAACAATGTATTCCCTTGTCTCTGGTTGTCTGGGACCTCAGTTACACATGGGTGTATATGGAACGGGAGTATTGTGTGGTGGCTAAGCGCAGCAGCGACACCCCCAGGTTGCCATCAATCGATGATCATTTGATCCACTACGAGCAACATCCGACACAGCTCAACCGTCACGCCGGGTCGCGCCAGACTGAGCCTGTTAGGGAAATGATCAAGCTTTCTGAGGTCCGCTTTGCGCCAAGCTGGCATAGGGAAAGAGGGCCGAAACTCCACGGATCCCTCAAACTCCGGGGCTGTTCTAGCCTTGGAGTCTTGGTATTCAATCTATTATGGAGGTGTAGGTGGTGCTTTTGACGAAAGGGCCATGCGGTGGATGATGTGTTGGTTCAGCTCGATAATGTTTGCCGTGATCACAAAGCTGACGCATCATATGCTGGGCCTTCGGCAGGATCGCGGCGCAGAAAAGCGGCAAATTCGCCCAGAGAGTATACTACTGGGAAGCCAAAGACATTGGCTGCCCGCAGAATTGCTCTCAGTCACGATTTAATCCCCTTGGCCGCCACCACTGGAGCACATGACGACCACTTGCGTGTTGTGCCTCCTTGGCCGGGCTATGCTAGGGGTTATGAGAAGTACCATCAGGCAGTTGGCTGGACACCCAAACACGTAGGTTACAAGAAAAAATATCACTTTAGTCTGGTTGCGGTTCCCATAAGGGGGGCCGGAGCCGGGGCCGAGTCGCCTCGACCAGCGCACTCGAGGTTTGACGGCGACACAACAGCAGTACGGGATGGAAGAGGGAAACCTCACTCGTCCGCCAAGGCAAAGCTTCGGTAAACACGGCGCCTTGGCCTCGTCCTTGGCCTTGTTGGCATTGATCTTCAGGCTAAATACCGTTGACGTTGTGATTGGGGGGATGCCCAGGAATGCTCCGCATGCAAGTCTTAGCCTTGCGGTGCTCCTCGATGATAGGACGGTTGGGAGGATGTGCCCCAGGACCAAGACTTGATACCAAAACCTCGCTGGGTAAGCAAATTTAACGATCCGCTGACTTGGAAGACTATCTGCAGGTCAACGGTACAGTTGTTCTCTTGTCTGTATCCTTCCTCTTCCCTTGCCCAGGAAAGGCCGAGCCCGGGTGGACGCTTGTAGCCTGTCTCATGCATCCCCTCCAACATTCAGCCGGCCGCTAGTGGCGGAAATGTCAGCCGAATAACACGCGCCCAGAAGGAATCTGCAAAGCTGGGGCAGACACCTTTCTGCCCGCCTGTCTGCCCGACCTGAGGACGAACGGTGTACGTTACCGCAAATAGGAGGGACCTACCACACACCACCACCCCTGACTTCCAAGACGGAAACCAGATGCGAGAATTCGGAATGGGGGTCTGGGGTACATCCTTGAAAAGTATTTCTACCCTCGGGGCGCGAGGGAGTTGGAATTGGGGTTTCCCCAAGATATAATTATGGGACGTGGAGAACCACCTCCACGATCCTTTTGTCCTCTCCGGTTTCTCGTCCTTCTGTCTTTACTCCAAGGTGCTAGCTGGCCATTTCATGATACGGTGACTACCTTCTTGTTTGAGAGGCTAGTCCTGTACGTCTTCTGTCTTCTCGTTCTCCTGTCTTCTCTTTCAAGAGACAGACACTGCCCTCAGCTTTTGCCTAGACTTGGTTTCCAGAAAAGAAAATCAACAAGCCTTTGTGAAACAAGGCCTGCTTCTCAAAGATGGGCTTCCTATCCAGGATGAAGGCTCAAAAGAGTCACAATGACAACATCGCCAAGGCAGTCGACGAGGCGCCTCGGTTCGAGCGAGTCACCTGGTACAAGGACCCCGGCTTGCGGACTCTGGGCTGGTATGCCTTCGTCCTCTCTATTGCCTCAGCCAGTACCGGATACGATGGGTATGTCACTTCTATTGTTTTGATGTAACTCTACTTTGGCCTCATTGCTGACTCTCGCTTCTTTCGCATCCTTTAGAATGCTCCTGGTATGTGAAGAACACGCCCTAGTACTGTAGCTCATTGTGGACTGTTGGGGACATTATCTGATGCCTTGAAATTTCACTAGAACTCTATCCAAAACTTCGACTCCTGGCGTGACAAGTTTGGCATTGCCCGCGACAGGTAAGTTCCTACCAAGCCATGCCGACGGAAATGTGTGTCCTTGCCTCTAATAATGACAACAATCTCACTACAAACAGCGAGATGTCAACATATGGCCTTCTTGGGTTTCTCGTGGCCCTTTACCAAATTGGCAGTGTTGCCTCGATCCCTATGGTGTGAGTTAAATACTCGGCTTGAGGCGAAAGGATGAATACTTATGCCTCGGCACAACTAACATTTTACTCGTGTTTACAGTCCCTATGTTACCGATCGATGGTATGTTTTGTTCCTGCCTCAAAACTACAAACTCCAAAACATTGCTATTTTGACCTCCAATTATGATATTTGAAACAAAGCCATTGGCTGACCCGGCATCACCCGTATATATGTAGGGGCCGCAAGTGGCCTATTATCATCGGCGGCGTCATCACCACCGGCGGTGCCATTCTCCAGGCCTTCTCCAACACGCTCCCCGAGTTCATGGGTGGCCGCTTTCTTCTTGGATTCGGAAACTCTTTCTCGCAGATGGCATCACCTATGCTCCTGACCGAGTTGGCCCACCCGCAGCATCGTGCAAGGTAAGCCCAAGCCCGCTTGGAAACTTTGCACTCTCGAGCTCGAACCAAAGCTGACTATCCGCTAGACTTACTACTGTTTATAACTGTCTCTGGAACGTCGGTGCTGTCAGTAAGTTCTTCCCTTCGTGCTTCTTGATTCAGCCCGACCACCATTCTCCAGTACTTGCTAACGTAGAACAGTCGTTGCTTGGACCGCTTTCGGCACTGATACAATGAAGAACGACTGGTCTTGGAGAATTCCCGCCTTGCTACAGGCCTTCCCATCTGTCATTCAGCTTCTCGGCATTTACTGTAAGTTTCAACTGGCTACTTACAATTACCACTCGAGGAGTCTTAAAAGCGGCGATATCTCTGACCAGCTTCTTTTCCGCATCAGGGATCCCCGAATCACCCCGTTACCTCATCGCCACAGAGCGAGAGGAGGAGGCACTGCACATTCTGGCCAAGTATCACGCCAACGGCAACGCACAGCACCCGACGGTCCAGTTCGAGTTCCGCGAGATCCGCGGCACCATCAAGATGGAGATTGCTGCCAACAAGCACAGCAGCTACATGGACTTTTTCCGCACCCCGGGCAACCGATACCGACTCATGGTTCTGATCTCCCTCGGAATCTTCTCCCAGTGGTCCGGAAACGCCATCATCTCCAACTACAGCGCCATGCTTTACGAGAACGCCGGGATCACCGACTCCACTGCTAGACTGGGTGTAAGTTGCTAACTTTACCCGGAGCCTAAAGTACACCAAGCAAGAATATTTGACAGGAACAAAGATGACTGACATTACTATTATTGGTAGCTCTCTGCGGGTAACTCCATGCTCGCGGTCGTGGTCTCGATATCGTGCGCAATGCTCGTCGACAAGGCTGGTCGTCGCCCAATCTTCCTCATCGCGACTGGCGGCATGCTCGGCACTCTCATCGTGTGGTGCCTTACCTGCGGCCTGTACGAAGAGCACCGCACGCCCGGATCCGAAAAGGCCCTCGTCTTCTTCATCTGGCTGTTTGGCGTGTTTTACGCCGTGGCCTGGTCGGGACTGCTGATCGGCTACGCTCTCGAGATCCTGACGTACCAGCTCCGCGCCAAGGGAATGATGATTCTCAACTTGACCATCCAGGTAAGCATGCGCTGAGCACCTCGTGCGGATACTTTCTTGGTTGAGCCTTTTAAACTGACATAGAACGCTTCTATAGCTCGCCCTCACATTCAACAACCTTGCCAACGCACCAGCCCTGAAGCACTTTGAGAACCACACCTGGAAGTTGTACCTGATCTACGCCGTAAGTGATACACCCTCTGACGTGGCGGGATGATCAAAGGGACCATAGAAAAGTCACCTCCATGCAATACAGACTCTCGCTAATTCACCTACTCCAGTTCTGGGTTGCTTTCGAATTCGGCTTCGTCTTTTGGAAGTACGTCGAAACCCGCGGACCGACGCTCGAGGAGCTGTCCAAGATCATCGACGGCCCGAACGCCATCGCGCCCGTCCTCGACCTCGACCAGGTTGAGAAGGAGGCACAGATGAACGTTGAAGACCGCGACAGCAGTGACAGGAAGACAACAAAGGCGACCCCGGCCACCCAGGTCTGATTGGAGTGCGCCACTGTTCGTTGAACGCCCCAGGTTGGGGCCTTGGAGAAGAGGCGGAAAGCACTTGCTTTTTTATTTTTTTTCTTAAATTCTTTTCTCATATGCGGTGCGCGCTCGCGCCCTTGCCAATTCTTACATCTGTATAACTGGCTTCGTATAATTAGTTACGTGGTTGGATAACTCGGTTCATCTGCTGCTGTGACCTTCACTTCCTTGTCTCGCTTTGGCCCATGTCAACGCCCCATACAATTTGGTCTCACGCATCTTGATGAGAGAGGATACCTAGGTAAAATAGGCATATATAATTCAATACTATGGCTCGGTTGACTAGCATATACACTTGACGCGCCAAAGAAGACGTATCACTCCTAGCTTCTCAAATCAAAGCAACCTACTTTCTACCAAACCAGCTAAACCTCAGTCTCAATACTAGTCTCCTTGCTCCCATGCGTGAAAGCGCCCTGCACAGTCCCCTTGAGCCGGCTGAATTTGCCCCCGACGTGGTCCACCTCCCTGGCGACCCGCCATTGCATGACTCCCCTGTGCTTCCGGTGCAGTGACCGGTGGTGGTCCTTGTAGTCCCTCATCTGGCCCCTCAGGCCGGCGCCCGAGTCTGGGTCGTCAGCCGAGTTGTGGCCGGGTGCCACGACGCTGAGCGCCGCGTCGGTGCCGCCGTCGACGGGCGATCGGAATATTTTCTTGACCTTTTTGAACCGCGACAACGATAGCCTTGATGAGTGGCTAGACGAGGTGCCGCCGGCGCTGCGGAACTTGCGATTGCCCCCGTCGCTGTCGTCCGAGTCCTCTTCTGACGAATCGTTCGCGCGAGTCTGCAGCTTCTTTCGTGTTTTCTTTTCCTCTTCGGTTTGCTGCTTCTTCTCAACAGAGTCCTCGCCCTGGTGATTCCTGCCCTGTAGGTTCTCCTTGCCCTCATCATCACTGCTGTCGCTGTCATTTTCCGACTCGTCACTTTCATCACCCTCGTCATCGCTGCGCAGGCCCTCGTCGTTGATAGTATCCAGGCACTCCATGACATTTCGCATGTCTGTGTTCTTAGACTTGTTGGCATAGCTTTTGTGAAAACCCGATAGGCCGCGCCAGAACCTAAGCGTCATGACGACCTCGCCGAGGTGCGTCTCGTTGTCGTGCATGCCCTCGTAATCGCAGCAAGACTCGGCCCTCTTCAACGCGTCCTTAGAGCCCTGCCAGACCTTGAGCGTGACCTCCTGCTCTTCCTCGTCCACCAGATCGTGCAACCACAGCACCCCGAACGCGGCAGTGTTCTTCCCGATCAGTCCATCCTGGCGGAACTCGATGACTAGGCAAGATGCGTAACGCTGGCGGACGGGTAGGAACGCGCCGTCTCGGTGCTTCTCCTCCTTGGGCTTCCACTCTCCAGGCTGGCCGTCACTCCCGTTTTGCCCCCTCCTGCCGCCGCGCGGGTAGAGCTTGACCTTGCCCATGTTCGTTCTGACCTTTATGCGGTGCTTTCGAATGTCGGCTGGTAGGCCGCCGTACACCTTTGATCTGACGCCGTCCTTGATTTCGATTGTTCCGTAGTTCCAGCCGATGAGTTGCGGAGGAAGCTTCAGCTCCACGCTGCGCCAGACCATGCTGATCCTCGCTCTACCGTAGCCTATACCGCCCACGAGGGGGAAATCGTCATGCAGCTGGCTGCGATTTGAAAAGACCTTAGCCAGTGGTAGGTAGACAAGGCCAATGAGTGGGTCGTCCTCCCGCTCGCGAGAGTCCCGAACGGCAACTATAACCTCTGCGGTGCGCCAATCCTTGACGAACCGTTCGGTGCCGGCATTGAAGAAGGGCTTCGAGTTCTTGGGCTTGGTGCGCGTCTTGTATACCTTCTTGTGGTTCAATATGATGGTGCAGTAGCTGTCAGGCATGTCATCTTCGTGTTCAGACTCCTCTGCATACTCGCCCATCGCCTTGTTGTCCTGACGGTTCAAATTCTGTACCTCAAGCCCCGTGATGTTGTGGATTTGGATGCTGAGGATGCCGGAAGGACAGTCCTGATCGGGCGGTGCAGAGATCATCATATTGTCCTCGATCTCCTTGTAATCCTGTGCCTTTTGCTGCTTAACCTCTGAATCTTCTGGGGCCTTGCCCGATTCGCGAAGCTTGTGCTCGGCGAGTTGCGATACATGCTCTTTGAGCTCAGACTTGGTGGTGAGATCGGGGTTGAATGTCTGCTTCTTCATCACTTTATCCGTGATGCGAGTCTTGGCAAAGTACCCAACAGACCAAGTAAGTGTGCCGGGTACCTTTTCGTCTGGATCCTGACCACTGAATCTATCCTCTCGGTCCTGCATCCTGTTGATGGTTTCCTTGTTGGACATAAGGTACTTTAGGTCTATCTCAACCCTTCCGAGGTCGTCGTCTGCCGACCAACGATCAGAGTCCCACAGCTGCAATCGGAGTTTTTCTTCAGCGTTGAGCTCCTCGGCCGTGACGAGTATACTCGTCCACTCGTGCCAATCGGGATTTCGCTCGTTTTCCACAACCCGCGTAGCTGACACGGGCTTGCCAAACTTGCCCCAAGATACCGTGACGTACGCATCCGAAGTCGATTCGGAGAAGGGACCGAACCCCACATCGCCTTGTCTGAAGCCGCGGGCCTGCTTGATGAAGATCCAGACAACGCCGCGCGCTGTGGTGTCCTTCTTCCAGTCCTCACCGACCAGCATGTCCTTGAGGTTTAGCGTCAGGCTCTTGGGTGCCACATACTCAGCCATTGCAGCGTCAATGGCAGACTGCACAAAGGATGAGATCAGGGGCACGTCCATGATGTTGAGGCTGTGTTTGGACAGCGGCACGCATGACAGACTGGCCTTGGGCTGGCCCAGGAAAGTCATGGTGCAGACGTCGATGAAGGGTGGATCAGGTGTGAGCTGCAGGCGGACCCTAAGTGTAGCAACAAAGCCCTTAACTTCAACCCAGACGGGTACGGCAACACCACCAGGGAGGTAGAACTTGAGGTAGAGGTGGGCGTTTTTGGATTTGGACTGAATTGACTTGCCAGAAGAGCGGCTGCGATACGCGACAGCAAGCTCCATGTTGACAAAGTCACCCTCTTCGGCCATCATTCCGGTCTTGATAGAAGAGGGGGACGATTCCTCCTGGCTAGTTAGCGCATCCGGGCCGTCCGAGTCCCCACCGCCTTCTTTCTTCTCAGCATCACCTTGGCCTTCGCCATTGCCCGAGACCGACACCGACTTCCCGGCCGCCCCCATCGGCAACCACCGCACGCCCAAGATGCGGACTGACTCGCTCCCTTGGCCCATGTCGTCGAGACTGACCATCTTGATGACTTTTGGTAGAGATGCCTGCATAACGTCCTCTATCATATCGATCACAGGGGCGAATAGGTCCGGGTTGATGAGTGGCCAGATCGAAGACACCATGCCGTTGAGCCACTGTGCAGACTCTGGCAGCTCCGCTTCCGATTCTAGAATGGTCACCTCTTCGCGGCGCCCCGCATCCCAGGTCTCGTCATCGAACAGCTCGGAAACTTTGTGGCCCATCCAGTTACCAGTGCCTACTATGGCCGCCACCACGAGAGCCCCAAAAATAGCGATCCCCGTGGTCGTCGAGCCGACGCGGTAGATAGTTCCCAAGAAACTGCTTGGGGTGTCCTGTGGAGAGCTGGATGTCAAAAATAGCATGAGGGTGGCAGTGAGAGATGCCGTTATGGCCAGTCCAACGACCATGGCCCGCTGGTGGATCGCCTTCAGCTCGTGTTTGATGTAGTCAAAGTCTGGCGGCGGAAACAGGTTTTGCATGGCGTCGTAGCCGCGTTGCGAAAATCCACGATCAGCCTGAAAATCCCGTTCCGACTTTTGAACGCCGTGTGGGTCGTCCGCTGTATGATGAATATCCTGTGGAGATTGCTTCCAGCCTCCGGCCGATTTCATATCCTTTTCGGTACGGTCGTGTATGATTATGGGAAGATGCGTGACTGGGTCTGTTACTTCGCGCCCGCCTCCCTGCCTCTTGGCCTTCTTCATCACCTTCCGTTTCTCCTTGGGATCGAGGGTGCCTGCAACCGTCTCGGTGGCCGACTTTTCTGGTTGATCGTGCTTGTGTCTGCCGTGCTTGCCGTGCTTTTTATGGTCGCCGTCATGCCCCTCGTCGTGCTTCTCATGGTGTTCGGTGCTGTCGTCCTCTCCTCCATGTTCGTACTGGTCTTCAGGTTGCTCATGTCTTGGCCTGTCTGCTTGGTTTCTGTTTGTGGATGGGTAGGGGTCGTGTTCCGAGTGAGGTTGGTCCTCGTCTTTGAATATGGCCTTGACCGAGTTGTATGCCCGCTTAGGCTTGGAATCGTCTTCAGGGCCATGCTGTGCAGCCTCGGTCTCCTGGTTCCGGCTCTCGAGCTCCTTGCGGTGCTCTCGGTAGCTGTGGATGGTTGGGATGGGATTCCTGCCGGAGTGAGGCTTGGTGTAAAGCCTCCTCCCGGCATCTTGATCGAAATCATCCGTGGGTGCCATTTTAGGTTGTACCTCTGTGGTGGCTTTCGCTGGTCGTGCTTGTGCTTGGGTTTACATGTATTGGAGGGCTTTGCTTGTAAAACCGAGTCGGTAGAGAGGTGAAGCCGATGGAAGCATCGTCTCGGATGTCGCCCTCGGTGTCAGCCTTGGTGCATTTCCCCACTGCTGACGATGGGGAAAAGGATGAATGACGAGTAGCCAAGGTAATTTTGTCCATTGCTTGGAAGTGCTTGGGGTTTTTGTCCCCCACGGGCCTGTGGTTCCAAACAATATAGACAGGATGGAGGTGCTGAGGCTGGTTTGGGGCAGCAAACAGAGCGGTTGGAGTGTTATGAGGTCATCGTAGCAGGGGTTTTGCGCTGAAAGATGGGATGGGACAGTACAAACAGCCCGCAATTAGCGAATGACGGCACACATGGGCCGATGCACCACCCCGCAAATGGGTCCGGTTTGCGGAAATACGGCACAAATTGGTGAAGGTGAAGGGTGGGTTGGGTTGTACGTATTCACACATAAGATTCGTTGGTTGCAAGAAACAAGCCGAACATTTGGATATTTGGGATAAATGTAGAAAACCGACATATATCCAATTGTATCTTGTTTACTTCAACCATCGGATTGGCCCAACCAATGGTATCCGTGCCAATTTGAGACGAGCGTCGAAGTTGCTCCCTCGCGTGCCCGGTAGTATCTTATAGACAACCAGCCAGTACCTCTTTTTTTCTTTTTCTTCTTCTTTCTAGCCACTTTACCTGGCCTCCTCCTCGTCCAGCCTCTCCTCAGAATCCTCAGTGCCGCCGTAGCCCGTCTCCGCAATCTCCTTGTTGCGCTTGTGCCACCACAGGAGACCAAACTGTACCAAGATGCTCAGGGCCGTAAAGGCAGTGACGAGCGGAAATCCAATCGGATACCTCGGCGCGTCGGGGACCCTGAACGCGCCCAGGGGAATGGTAGCGTGGCCAATATATACGATCGTCACGGTTAGGGCGACGATGATGGCCCTCGCCTCGGGCTCCTTCCTTAGGATCTCTGCCATCCAGGCCATCAGACTCGGCCCGCCGGCGTTGGTGCCGTAGCTGAGGAAGTAGAATGCCAGGATGACGGACGTGTTGGCCGGCCAGGCGGTCAGCACCGCGAGACAGATGCCGTTGGCAAAGGCTGAGCCGATGCTGATCTGCCACCGCCACCGGAAGCGGTCCGAGAGGAAGTTGAGCGTTAGGCTCGTGACGATCTGTAGCGCGTACCCACCCAGCGGCAGGATGTTGACGTGGAACGTGTCGTAAACGCGGTTTCCTGACCCATCCTTGATGCTCTCCAGGTACAGGACGAAGTAGCTCGTCGCGCGGTGGGCCCAAGCGTTGAAGGCGAATGCGAATAGGAAGAAATACGTCACGGGGTGAACGATCAGCTGGCCCAGCTTCTTCCTCAGAACCGAGGCCGGGATACGCTTGGACGTGTTGACGCCGAACTCGCCCATACGCTGAAGTGAGAGCCTCTTCTCGGGACCCGTAAGCCAGATGGCACGTGTCGTTTGAGGACTGTCTGGCACAGTGACAAAGGCGATGAGTCCCTGGCCCACAGTGATGGCGCCGGAGATGATGAAGAGCCACTGCCAGCCTGCCAGGCCGTGCACTCCGTTCATGTTCTGGTACAGGGCGGCCTGCAGCGCACCCAGGAACATGGCACCGGCAACATCACAGACAGTGAAGCATGCCACGCGCAGAGCCAGCTCGGCCGGCGTGTACCAGTTGAAGATGAGAGCAACAACCGACGGCCAAAAGGCCGAAGAGAAGAGACCCAGGAAGAAGCGCAGGACAAATATGGTTTGAGCGTTGGGTGCTTTGTAGGTGCTGTGTTTTTATGCATTAGGACGTGGTCGTGCTGGTGATGGTGAGTGCGGCCAGATACTTACAATAAAACCAAGGCGCCCCAAGTGATTTCGCAGATGGGCAAAAAGATGCTAGGTCGGAACCGGGTCTGGATAAGCTGACCCGGGACGAGACCGAGCGCATAACCAATCGAGAAGTAGGTGTTGAACTCGACCAGCTCGTTGCTGCGCAGGTTCAAGTCCTCCCTCATGCCCGAGACGTAGGCCTGTGTGGTGGCAGACTGGTCCATCTCCTTCATGATGCCGGCCAGAAACATCCATGTCAGGAGGAAGAGATCGAGCTTGAAGACCAGCACATTGCGGGGGCTACGGAAGTATGGAATGACTTTGCCGATCGCAGCAAAGATTCCGACTATGGGCTCCTGGTCGGCCCCAGATGTTGCTGAAGCTTCAGCCCCGCGGTCAAGATGCTCACTCGATGAGACGGGCTTGTTGTTGTCGACCGGCTTGGCGTCGGTGGACTTGGCCGTGGGCGTGGGCCATATCTGGGAACCCATCGTGGCGAGTTGTTAGGTGAAGTGAGAGGCTCTGCGCTGTGATGAAGCAGAACAGAGGGGGAAAAGTTCACTTCATCGCAGCGCGGGAGCTCTACATAAGAGCGGCGATAGCGCAGAGTCTTGGCTGCCTTCGGGGACCAGACGAGGAGAGCAGGATATGCGCTTAGAACCCTATCAAGCCTATGTCAACATGTGTGGAGCCAATAACGCAATACAGAACCGAGTGAATCTGCCCGCAAAGCCCCACTATCCTAATCAGATAGTGCTCCCGTTTGGTACAGTTGCAGGCCAAATTTTTTTCCCAACCTTGGCGACAAGCCGAAAATGATACCGTAGAACTGGAGATTCCCACCACAGCAAATCTTCAGCAGGCAACTTGAACGAATCCTGCAACCAACGAGGCAGACGCTTGCGCAAATTGAGTGAAGCCGGTGCATCAATCTTGGCGTTCATCCTTGAGCTGGCTGGCTGTTATCTGTCACACGAACCGAACCCACTCGCACCAACTGCATCTTGCTCCCCGACCTGAGCACCGCATCGCTGCGCTATCGTTCCCTCCTTCACACACCCTCTATCGCCCACATCCACGATGGATCACACACGCGACCCCTGCCCTTGGGTCATCCTCAATGACTTTGGTGGTGCCTTTTGTATGGGGGTAAGCACGCACTGGACTGCCTTGGACCTATGTTCATACCTATGATTCAGACTTGGCACATGGAGACTGACCGTGATCTATCTCTCCATTGACGATAGGCCATCGGCGGCACGATCTGGCACGGTGTTAAAGGCTTCCGAAACTCACCATATGGCGAACGACGAATCGGCGCCCTGACGGCCATCAAGATGCGAGCACCGGTACTGGGCGGCAACTTTGGCGTCTGGGGCGGTCTGTTCAGCACGTTCGACTGCGCCGTCAAGGGCATCAGGAAAAAGGAGGACCCATACAATGCCATCATCGCTGGCTTCTTCACTGGTGGCTCATTAGCCATCCGAGGCGGCTACAAGGCGGCCAGGAACAACGCCATCGGCTGCGCCATCCTGCTCGGTGTCATTGAGGGTGTCGGTATTGGGTTCCAAAAGATGATGGCGGGAAGCACAAAACTCGAGGTCAGTTTCCTACTGTGCAATCTCATCCCCTTCTTGAGAACCACGACGGATTTTTCTGACCAGAAACTCTATCTATCCAGGCCCTTCCTCCTCCCCCAGAATCCCAGCCGATTGCCGCATAACCCTTCTCTTCTCAATGACCGACGACCATACCAGCGAACCAACGATAGATTTTCACCACTCTACTCTCCTTATTCAGATGACGTTGCTACCTTTAGTGACGACTGTTGTATATCTTTTGGGTCTTTCTCGGATGGTGGGTGTAGCATCAAAGTGTACTATAACGAAAAACAAGGCCCGAGACAGGCAAAGCGTGCGACGATGTTCGCGGCAATACTATACAATAATACACAATCTGAACGATCTACTTGTCTAGCTCACGACGGAGGACTCGGATCTAGGCACACGACAGGGCGTCTGCACGAAGGAACTGACACTGCAAACTTTGCAGCCCCGATGCCATCCGAGGGCCAACGGAACCTATCAGGTCATCCCCTGAGCGTTCAGGAACAACTTGTACTGTGGCTTGCCATCGTCATCGATCCACGCCCGAAACATTCCGCCACAGTTGTGGTCGTGCAAGATCTTGCTCCTCGACTCGACAATGCGACCCCGGTCGTCCGTGACGATGGCGCACTCGATGCCGATGATCCCACCCTCGCCTTCGCCCTTGAGGCCCCACCTTCCAGCTGCAGATTTTTGGAGCTCTCCGCCAGGACCGGCGACGGCGCTCAGGGCATGGGAGGCGGAAACGGGCTTGAAGCGCGCCATTGCAGCTACTGTGCGGAGGGCGCCGATGCGCATGAAACTGTCTCCGTTGCCGGTGCCCGAGCCAGCAAAAGAACGTGTCGTGGTGACAGCTCTTCTCGCGTCGCTGTCAATAGGCGCGTACAACAGCGGCGTGGGGAGGCAGTCGGCCATCAGACCTTGGAGGGTCGAGCTCAGCTGCACCGCCGGGCCAGGCCGCGATAGCACCCTGCGCAGGAAGCTGTCATGCGAATCAGCGGTGGGATCGCCGTGCTCGACCCACTCCTCGGCCCAGAACCCGGCTCCGGGCGAGGGCGTGTCGCCGATCCGCCCCGTCAGCTTGTTGGTGAGGCCGCCGGTGCTGGTGGCAGCACAGAGGACGCCGTTGGAGTCGAGCGCCACGGCCCCTACCGTGCCCTGCGGCACGTACTCCTTGGCGGACCAGCTGGCAGACTCGCGGCCGGCCGACTGCCGCTCCCGTTCCAGGCCGCGGACGTGCTCGTCCCACCGCCGCTGCGTGAAAAAGTACTCGGGCTCGACCATCTCTAGCCCGTACCTGTCGCGCGCCAGGACCTCGGCCGTCTCGCCGAAGATGAGGGTGTGGCCCTGAGCGGACGGCGCATCTGGCGGATGCGGCCCGCCACCGCTGGTGGCCAAGGTCAGGTCCTCGTCGCCATGCTCGAGGATCTTGCGAGCCAGCAGGATTGGGTTGCGCACCCTCCGCAGGCCTGCGACGCCCACGCCCCGCTTGGCGGCGCCGCGCGACACCATGACCGAGGCCTCGAGCTCGTTGACGCCGTCGCGGGTGAAGACGGCACCGTGGCTGGCGTTGAAGAGCGGGTTGTCCTCGAGCTGCAGCACGGCGTGCACGGCGACGTCGAGCGCGCTAGGGAGGGAGCCAGGCCTCTGCGCTGCGTCGCGGGTCTTTTCGCCCGCCGCCGCCGCCGTCGCCGCGGCGGCGGGCGAGGGTGTCATCATGTAGGCGTTTGTCTTGGCGACTATTGTCAGCAGGGCCTCTCGGAAGGCGTGGTAGCGCTCCGGCGAGAGGTTCTCGGGCGTGATGTTGCCCGCGCCGCCGTGGATGATGAGGCGGGGGGTCGCGAGGCTGGCTTGCTGTGTATACTCCATCTTGGGAAATCCGTGTAACAAGTTTTCGGTTTTTTTTTTCTTGGCGCGAGAAATTGTGACCAAGCAAGATCTGTGTCTGTCCTTGGGCAATATCTGTCCGTCCGTACCTATGCAAACGCGCGCAAATACCTGATTCGTTGTAGGAGGATAGGTTGGAGAGGTGGAGTCCGGACCGTGGCCGAATTTCGGACGTCGTCTTTGGCTTATCTTTTGGACGCCCGCGTTTGGCGAGTCGCTACTAGCACTAGGCATCCATCTGCTAACGTTTTGTAGTGGGTATCTTGTATCTTTCTCTCCCCAGGCCGCTTGCACTAAGTTTAGGCAATCTGGACAAGTAGGTACCTTTTAGCTGGGCCGCCCGCTGATGTGTGACTTGCCTAGACTGACCAAACTTTCCCCCTGTGACCTCTGCTATAACCTCGTAAATCTGTTGGATGACCTAAAGCCGCCTGGTGTCGTTCCAATAGGCGCAGTTCTAGATGGACTTTGTGGTCAGGCAGGGCTATTCGTGTGTGTTCGTTTATCCTTTTCAGGAATGCCCGCTGCAAGATTCCCTATCACACAGGACACAAGATAGGTCAAGCCAAGCAGACAACGTGCATCACATTGTTGGGAACCCCGTTGGCGATTGGGTCAATAAAGCTCAACCCCCCAGGCTCGCCAACATGGGAATATGCAAGGACCCGAGGGCGGTGAGGCGTCGTTAGCAGATGCTTCTGCGTACACGGAACGGGTAGGAGTTGTCCATGGTAGACAACGCTTGTGCAGCTCACAGCTCTGCGTTTCGGTTAATCTAGTCTGACTACAGGTGACGCCGTTGACGTGCATCTTGGTGCTTTGAACGGCCTCGGGCATGCTTCCAGTTTGACGTCGCGTGATCGACCATATTGGGCATCATTCATAGGTCTCCTAAGTAGATCTAGAGCTTTATCCTGTGGTTACTTTGCTAGTAGTCAACATTTTTTTACCGCTTTCTTTCTACCTACTTTTGAAACTTGTCGTCGCCACCAAGGCATGATGCCATGGCTCGCTCCGAGATGGCACCATCGGTCCGTGCGGCAACAGAAGCAACGACGACAGCAACGGTACAAATTCCGACGCCAGTGTGTCCCGCCGCCTTTGTCTGGAGAATTGAGGGCGGTCGACGGAGCTCATCGTCTACGGTGAGATCAAGCACAAGACCAAAGTCCTTGGGCGATATCGGCGACCAACACGACGACGACGACAACGACGACGACCAAGATAGCGACATGGGTGTCAACAGCGACGACCGCCCCGACTGCCACGTGGACAGGAACCGCGAGGAGTATGAAGGAGGCGATGGCGGCTGTCAAGGATGCCAGAAACTGACGGTTGCGGATCCGATTCAGCAAATTGTGTGGTCCAACGGAGGCAGCTTAGGCTGTGAGTTGAAGATTTTTTTTGTTTTTCCTGGTACCCAAGATACCCAAGGTCCAACGTACAAGGTCCCCATTTCCCTCATTGCATCTGCAGCACTCTTGAATCCAGCTTCTTTCTCATTTACCTGGCACTGAAAGCGTTCGTTCCTTCCCCCGATTTATGGTGGGTGGGTGGGTCTACTTCACCCCCAAACTCCACGATGGAGCTCCCCAGCTCTTTTTGCGTAGGGCGACTTTCACGGCTGCAGTAGTGCAAGTCGTCAAGTCAGTCCCTGCATGAATTGATCCAGATCTCAATCAAGGGCGAGCAAGGAGAGGGCCTTTATTCCATGAGATGCTTCACTTTTACCCAAACGAATATTTGAATACATACCATTCCATCTCAACCCTCCCCTCGTCACCCTCTCCTTCCATCCTTATCCTACTAATCAGCTCTTCACCTACAAGCCGGTTTCGGAATGCCGAAAGCTCTACCCACACCCTCCCCCGCCGCCTTGCAGCCTCCCGAACACATCCACCAGCTCAAACACGACAGCTCCGTCCTCGCGCTCGCCGTCAATGACGAGTTCATCTATGCCGGCACCCACGATGGCGAGATCTTCGTGTGGTCCCTGGGCACTTTTCAGCTAGTCCACCGGGTCCAGGCCCACAAGCGCAGCATCCTCTGCCTCTTCCTCTCCCCGTCTACCGACGACGATGCGACACCGACCAGCACTCCCGCACACGAGCCCTCCGGCGCCGAGGAGAACCCCCGACCCTCGTCACTCCTCTTCTCCTCCGCAGGCGACGCCATAATCAGCGTCTGGTGCCCACGCACCCTCCGCCGCCTCTACGAGATCTACAGCACCCACGACGTCGGCGACGTCTTCAGCGTCGCCTACTCGTCCCAGAACGACACGGTCTACATTGGCGCCCAGAACACCTCCATACAGTGGGTCCGCTTGGGCGACCCCGAAGCCAACGCCCTGCACGAGTCGGCGCAGCACCCCGACCGCAGGTACCATCGCTTCTTCGACTCCAAAGCCGTCGGCGGCACTAGCACCCCGCGCCGCAACGACGACCGCTTCTCCTTGATACCCCGCGCCGAGTCCGTGCTCGAGATCTCCAAGGGCGCGATCCGCCAGTTTGCCCACTATGGCTACGTCTACTGCATGCTCATATCCAGGGGCCCGACGGTGCGCGTGGGACAGGACGAGGACGTGCTCATATCCGGGGGCGGCGACGGTACCATAAAGCTGTGGGCGCTGTCGGGCACTTCTTCGGGGTCGGCGGACGAAGGTGACGAGGTTGGTGCCGACGAGGGCATACGGGAGATCATGGTGCTGGGCAGCGACGAGGCCCAGTCTGTGCTGTCACTGGCTATAGACGGGTCGTTCCTGTACAGCGGCAAGCTGGACGGAGTAATAGAGCTGTGGGACCTTGACACTAAGCAGAAGCTCCGCGTTATCAAGGCTCATGACGCCGATGTGATGACTGTTCAGATCAGATGGGGGCTTTTATGGAGCGCCGCGGCAGATGGGATTGCGACAGTAAGTTGACCAGAGAATCATTCCATCTACGTGGCAGTCTCGGCTAAAGTTTCAACTGCAGAAACACAACACCGTCCATGACAGCCGCGATGGTTCAGACGCGGCCAGCCAGAAATACCGCTGTCTCAGCCGCTGGGGTGCCCATGAAGGCAAAATTCTTGCGTCTGCAGCCACCGCTCACAAGGGGGAGCGTTTCTTCATCACAGGCGCCAACGACGAGAACGTATGCGTCTGGCGCGTCAATGACCGCTTGGATGGCGCTCTCGAGCAAAAGGCCGATTCCGAGGACGAGCTGTTTCAGTCTCTCCGCCAGTTTGTCTCATACAAGACAATATCTTCCCGTCCAGAATATGCCGAGGACTGCCGTCGCGGGGCTACGTTTCTCTGCTCCCTGTTCAAAAGGCTGGGCGCCGAGGTTGAGATGCTCTCCAGCGGTGATGGGACCAACCTTCACAACCCTGTGGTCTTTGCCAAGTTCTCTGGCTATCAAGAACCTGCGGAGAAGCGCAAGCGGATATTGTTTTACGGGCACTACGATGTTGTACCAGCCGACGGCAAGAAAGGCAATTGGACTAGCGATCCATTCACCATGACCGGGACCAATGGCTACCTGTACGGGCGTGGCGTCTCGGACAACAAGGGCCCCATCATGGCGGCTCTTTACGCCGTTACGGACTTGATGCAGGCCAAACAACTCCTTTCCGACGTTGTTTTCCTGATCGAGGGCGAGGAGGAGTCGGGCTCCCGCAGCTTCAAAGAGGCCGTGCGGCGGAACCGACATCTCATAGGGGACGTCGATTACATCCTGCTGGCCAACAGTTACTGGCTGGACGACGAGACGCCTTGTCTCACTTATGGGCTCCGTGGCGTCCTGCACGCGACGGTCTGTGTGGACTCGCCCCGGCCGGACCTTCACTCCGGCGTCGACGGCTCATACATGATGGCGGAGCCGCTCTCCGACCTGACTCGCCTCCTCAGCCAGCTGAAGGGCCCTGAGAACCGCGTCATGATCCCCGGCTTCTACGATGGCGTCCTGCCTTTGACCCCTGATGAGGAGCAGCGATACGACGCAATCGCATCCATCCTGATGAAGCGCAACCCGGAGAACGGCCCTGCCGAGACGCTCAAGCGCAGCCTGATGGCTCGCTGGCGCGAGCCGAACCTGACGATCCACAGGTACAAGGTGTCGGGGCCGGACGGGAGCCTGGTCAGCAGCCACGCCAGCGCCAACATATCGCTGCGGCTGGTGCCAGGCCAAGAGGTGGACGAGGTGACGGCTTTGCTGAGGTCCTTCCTGGAGCGCGAGTTCGCCGGGCTCGCCGCCGGGAATTCGCTTAGCGTGCGGATCAACAACCAGGCCGAGCCGTGGCTGGGCGACACAAATAATGTGATTTTCCGGACCCTCGAGGAGGCCGTTGTACGAGTTTGGGGGCTTGGGGGGGAAACGGGTGACGCGGACGGCAATGATAACGACCCCGCCACGGCGGCGGCGGCGACTACCGGCGCCAAGATCAAGAAGCCCCTTTACATACGGGAAGGTGGATCGATCCCGGCAATCCGCTTCCTGGAGAAAGAGTTTGGCGCTCCCGCGGCGCATCTACCCTGCGGCCAGGCCAGCGATGCTGCCCACCTTGATAACGAGCGGATGAGGGTGCTGAACCTCTTGAAAAGTAGGGAGATATTCAAGGATGTGTTCAAGGGTTTATAATTGTACTGCAGAGTCGACCTTTGTGAGGAAGCTTCGTGAGACATCAGATGTGTTGTTCGTTGTTTGTGTGTGGTTTTTATTTTTAGACAGTGAGCAAGCATGCAACGGCGTTGAAAACCGCATTTCACCTGCTCTTCATCGCATTCTGGCCTATTTCAGCCGACATCCCAGTTTGGGTCCGTTGGGCCTCCTAGTTTGGCTACCGTCTCGCGTGTTTGTTGTGAATGTTGTCGTGCATCTATGAGGTTCTATTTGGCACATGAGCAGTCATAGCGGAGCTATTCACGAAGGATACCTGTTGCGATCTAGAAACACGAGTCCGTCGTCTTGTTTGCGTGATTGTAATGAGAACACAGAATGTTGCTCCCTCAACCTCTCACACACACCATCGCAGGCGCCACCAAACCATACATACAATAACACCCACAAATACCCCAAATCAACCCCCTTAGACCGGGACCTGCCTGGAGTTGGCGGCGCCCTTCTCGTCCCACGAGGTGGCCGGGGGCGTGCCGGCGCCGTTGTCGCGCTCGAGCTGCGCTGCCTTGCTGCGGACGTTGGAGGAGCCGCCAAAGAGCTCGTCCATGGCCTCGAGCGACAGGCCCTTTGTCTCGGGCACGAAGAACCAGACGAAGAAGAACATGGTGAAGGCAAAGCTACCGAAGAGGAGGTATGTGCCGTAGCCGGTCTTGCCGCTGTGTGTGTGGAAAAGAGAGGTGGTTAGTTTTGCAAAAAAACGGAAGAGAGAAACATAGAACGAGAAATATGTGGAAAAGGGTGAAACGTACCCTACTGTTACCAACATCACAGGAACGCTGCGGGCGACGACAAAGTTGAAGAGCCACTGCGTGGCGGCGGCGTACGAGACATTGATTGAGCGGAAGCGCGCGGACGGGATCTCAGACGCGAGAATCCAGCAGGCCGGGCCCCAGCCAAACTGGAAGAACCTGTCAGGGGGTAAAAGCAGAATGTCAGTCTCTTCTCTTCTTTATTGCACATGAAAGCGCAAAAACAGCTCTGCTTAGTGGGATCCAAAGACTTACGCAGCAAATAGGAAGATGCAAACAAGGGCAAAGTATCCAGCCGGAGGCACGGCTTCACCCGCCCGAGGGGGCGATATGCGCACGTATATGCCGATGTAGAACATGACCAGGCCCTGAGCAATCGATGTCCAGAGGAGGGAGCGCCTGCGGCCGAGGGAGTCTGCCATGAACAACAAGAAGGCGATGCAAGAAAGTACTTTGACCTGGAAGGGGACAAAAGGGATTGATGTTAACATTGATGTCAAGGCTTTATCACGGGAAGATGGTGGGCTTGTGAAATCATGATTCTACTTACGATTCCGTAAACGCCAGTTCCTAGGAGCTGACCACTGAGACCTGTGACTCCGAGGTTGGCGAAGATAGTAGGGGCGTACGTGTTGATGGCGTTGGTTCCGGTCTGTGTTGGGACTTCTTTATTAGCAGCTTCTCAAAATGAAACGTTGATACAAGGAGCACAGTGTCGACTGACCATTTGCTGGCAAATCATAAGAACAATGCTGATGATGGCACGCTTGCGGTGGATCTTCTGACTCCAGATCTCGCGGTTGAGCTGCCACCAGGTGGCGTTGCCCACCAGCTGGCGCTCCTGCTCAAGCTGGTCCGCGATCTCAGCCATCTCTTCCTGCAGGTACGGGTGGTCCGACGGCAGGTTCCTGGTGTGCGACAGAACGGCCCTGGCCTCCTCCCAGCGGTCCTTGCGTGCCAGCCAGCGGGGCGACTCCTTGCACATGAACATGCACCCGAAGAGGAGCGCGGCCGGGATACCCTGGACCGAGAGCGGGAGGATGTAGGAAGTCTTGCCGGTGTGGTGAAGGTTGACGGCGTAGTTGACCCAGAAGGCGATCATGCCTCCCGTGACGATGAAGAGCTGGTACATGCCCGTGAGCAGGCCGCGGATGGCGCGGGGCGCGTTCTCGGAGACGTAGATGGGGTTGATGCACGAGGCGGCGCCGACGCCGAAGCCGGCGATGAAGCGGCCCGCGTAGATGGCGCCCAGGCTGCCCGAAGCGGCCCCCTGTATGATCACGCCGACCATGA
This sequence comes from Pseudopyricularia javanii, assembly GCA_031001725.1. Taxonomy (NCBI): domain Eukaryota; kingdom Fungi; phylum Ascomycota; class Sordariomycetes; order Magnaporthales; family Pyriculariaceae; genus Pseudopyricularia; species Pseudopyricularia javanii. Next base: position 21,005 of record JARHUK010001260.1, on the reverse strand, counting down.
TGATGGCGGCCGTGGCCATCAGGCAGGGCCTGCGGCCGTAGGCGTCGGTCAGGGGCGAGGCGATGATGGCGCCGAGGAAGCAGCCGGCCTGCAGGGTCGACACGATGTTGGCCGCGAGGTCCTGCGATCGGTAGTCTTTGGGATCCTGGCTGAGGCCGTAGTCGGCCTTGAAGGCGTCGAGGACGATGACGCCGCCGATGACACTGGAGTCCCATCCGAAGCACATTGCGCCGAAACAAGCCTGTGTTTTTCGACCCATGTCAGGAACATGTCCGAATTGGTGACCGGGTTGTTGTTCCATCCCCTGTCCGTCAAGGATAGATGGCCTGGTTACTCACCGACATAGCTAGAGTGTACACACGCCACCCGTAGATCTCGGGGGGATCTGTGTGCATAGCCTCGTTCTGTGGTAGGTAATTATGGTCAGACAAAAACACATTCAAGTCAAGTTTGCTTGGAGAAAAAAAAACTAGAGCGAACGGTGAGACATACCTTGACAATCTTCTGCAGAACCTTGACCGAAGCCTTCCCCATCTTGATATGGGTTCAAAGGGCAAGTCCCTCTGAAAACTGCTGCTGAATGGGGGTTGAAGTGTGGCTTCTTTGCCTTGGGGTATCAAAGACTCGAAAAGCAGCCAGCAAGCAGCAGAACGAGAATGCAGAACCAAAGGACGAGAAGAACTGGCAGGTAGCAGCAAAGGGGAGAGGGTGCCTCTTATGAACCAAATAAAGAAGCGCCGGCCGGTCGGGGAGCCACCCAGTCTTGGATCAATAACTTGTTGCGCTTTTCGGTTGCATTCTCATTTTGCACGCGTTGCTTACAGGCATCCCCACATGGACAGCGTGTCGGGAACAGCCCAGCTACGGTCCCATGGTCCTGGTGATTGACATTAGTTTGGGGTTTCCCTGATGAGGGGAACAGGGATATGGTGGTGTGGACGGCAGCCCGGCATGACACAATGTCCGTGTTGGTATTGTATCTTTTTCCCGATATCACCAGAGTATACAGTGCTATAGGAATGCAGTGCTAGTACATTTTGCTTGTTACCAGATATCACAAGCTGGGTAAGAGCACGATATCTCTCTTGCTCTTTTTTCATGCCTATCTACTAGACATCACGAAGTTCAACCAAAACGCCTTCTTGACATGTCTATCTTTACGAGACAAATCAGAGAGCCGCACCGATGAGTTTACCAACCACGAAAATAAAATTATACTGGCCTTTGGCTGGATACATGGGTTGGTTGGAGAAAGCAATCCATGGGGCTAGCGCATGGCTAAATATTCCACGAACCATGGCTCGCTCCTTTGTCTTGGATCGACACCCCGGACGACCTTCGGATGGCCAGGCCGGTCGTGTACTTCGTGTGCTTACTTTCCCCCCTCGCATGTCTTTCAGTAGACATAAAATGACACTTGCTTGAACGCTGTTCCCCCACCAGACAAGTCCATTCGGGTTTTTCGCAAGATTGACCCCATCGTAGCCGTGATGTGGCCTTCTTCCCACCCAACGAGCCTCCAAAGAGTGTCCGCTACATCCTCACAGGGACATCGGCATTTCTAACGGGCCCTCTCTCACGAAATGCCGATCAGCTCCAGTCGGCCCCAGAAAGCTTGAAAAACTCTTGGATGGGCTTTAGGCTAAGGTGTGGGGGTAAAGAGGGGACGACTTGAGGGGGGTTTCTTTTGCCCCTTGCCTCCTTGTCCTTGACCTAGTTCCTGCCTGGCAACAACCTATGGGTGGAGGTCGAACAGCCAAGGGCGGACGGCCGGGCGGGTGAGTGCTTAGCGATCGTTGCAGTATCGCCCGAAATTGACTTTACCCCCCACAAACAAAGCTGGGGTAATGGTTGGGGAAATGGGACCACCAAGGTTTGTGCGCACCACACCCTCATTGTGGAGATATCTCCCGAAGAGTCTTTGTGGATGGATGGCAGCGGCTATTTGCTCTTGGTCGACCGTACAGTACTTCCAAGACCCTCGCTTCGAGTGTGACCTGTCGTTCGATCCCTGGTACCGACCATCTCGTAGATTAACATCAGTTGGGCAGAATTGGTTGTTTTGCCGGGGAGGATTTGGGGGGCCTTCGCCAAAGCTAACCTCGAACTCCTTCACTCTTGTCAGCTCTAGTTCTTCTCGCTCATCGTGGCAACCCTTGCTCTGATACGCGGGATATTTACATCCCGCGAATCAGAGTCATCTGCGAGCTTCTCATCCCAGTGGAGGTGCAACGGTGTGATCTGGGCGGAGCTACCATTTATGGCCCACCCCCGGACTTGGAATGGGGGGTTTTTTTTGGCAATCTCTAGATGGATACGCGCGTAGGGTTGATGCAAGTTGTGAACTTGCGAAGCCGAGGTTCCTTTTTCTCCATGCTTCTTTGGTTGCCTGGGTTGCAATTCGTGATCCTGCACCATCGATCTCGAGACCCCAAAGGTTGCACAGTCCCAGCGGTCGTGGGGTTTCTGTACCTACCTACATAGTACTAAATTAGCCATAATCGCCTACCGGAAAAAAAGACAAGATGTCAACCCCCGTTACCGTCTTGGCAGATCCCGAGGTCACTGTCCTCGGCCGAGATCCGCCTCTCCGGGCCTGCCTAATGAACGGCGCCGCCTTTCAGCAGGATGCCGTGACCTCGCTGAACGGCTGGCAATATGCCGTCTTCTACAGCCCGCTGCCGGGGTCCGATGAGCCGTTGTTTGTCAATGTGGCCCGCCGCAAGCTCCCGGCCGGGACGTGGGATGTCGTGAGTCTGCAGGACTACCCGCAGATAATCGATGACGGCCACAACACGGTGCAGATGGGCATCTGCGTCGGCGACGGCACCATTCACCTGGCCTACGACCACCATTGCGACGTGTGAGTTTGCTTGTACTTTGCGACGGTTGTTCTTCCTCGCAGGCAGCGTGCTCCTAGAAGCATGCGTGGGCTAACCCTTTTGCCGAAAATACCTGGGCATCACGCCCGTCGATAAGGCAAGCCCGACAACTGTAGTCTGAGATATCGCCACTCGGTCAAAGGCCTGGCCACGAACCCAGAACAGTTCAGCTGGACTGCGGACCTATTCACACCGACCATGGACCACCTACCCGGCCTGCCCAGCACACACGAGCACTTCGGTTACGTCACATACCCTCGCTTCGTCAACTCGGGTCCGCAAAACGACATGCTCATGTCCTTCCGCACCGGCAAGGCCGGGCTCGGGGACGACCACTTGTACATATACCACGCCGCGACTGGCGGCTTCGAGCTCATCGGCACCCACCTAGCAGGCGTGCAGAACAACCCATACGTGCACGGGATGGACGTCGACAGCCGCGGCCGTCTGCACGTCACCTGGGTGTACCGCGCCTTTGTGCACTACCCGGGCTGGGACGACCCGCTCGACACCAAGCACAAACAGCAGGCAGGGCCCAACGGAGCCGAGAACAACCACGATATCTGCTACGCGTACAGCGAGGACTCCGGGCGCACGTGGCGGAACAACCATGGCCAGGTCGTGGCGGACCTGGGAGGTGACAAGGCCGCCGGCGTCCGGCCGGATGCCGCCGGCTTGGTGGTCTTCGAGATTCCCAAGGGCTCAGGCTTGACAAACCAGGAAAGCCAGAGCGTCGACCCGGATGGAGGAGTCCACGTCCTGAACAGGACGTTCAGTCCAGAGTCCGGCAAGGAAATCTGGCGCCACTTTTATAGAAATCATGACCAAGGTAGCGAGATTGATTCCCTAGAGACGCGACTGTGATTTTCTGGGACCGCTGACATGTTGTTACTTTTAGGTACATGGAAAGGAAGTCCCGTTGGAATTGCCGCAGGTGCAAGACGGGGAAGGCTTGCCGTCAGCCGGTCTGGAGATCTCTTCATCATACTGCCAGACTCAAACGCACCCAAATTGACGATACTTAGAGCCAAGAAAATTGACGGTTATGCCAAATATGAGCATGTCTGGGACGGGAAGGGATTCTCAGGGGAGCCGCTGGTCGACACGCGACGGTTGAACGAGGGTGATGGGATCTTGTCCGTATATGCGAGGCGGGGACAAAGTAACCTCAAAGAGGTGGTAGTTCTAGACTTCAGGATACCTCGGTGAACCCGGTCGGCGTTGCCTGCGTTCATGACTGTGTATCAACGAACAATAGCAGGTATTCATTTAGCAGCAGCCATGGTCGGCACTTTGACAACGTGGTTGGTATTATGCGGCGTGAGGCATCAGACCCCTCGCAGAGCCATGGCTCCCAATATCAACATTTCCGACTCCTTCCTCTTGGCGACCTCGTCCTTCAACCCAGCCAGTGCCGGGGCTGCATTTAACTTGTAGTACTTTCGTACCTTTGTCCAGTCTGTCAGAGGATTGATGTTATCGTCTGTAAAAGGCAATGCCTCGCCCTCTACGTTGGCACATAAATGGGCCCAGACATCTTCTGGAGTCTGTGCGGCAGCGGCCGCATCTTCGGTCGAGAAGAGCACCTTGGCGACAATGACGTCCTTGGTCGTTTGCGATATTCCAAATCTCCTGTACGCTTCGGTGATCTATATATTTATGTCCCCGCGGAATGTGAGAACTTGCAAGCACCAAACGCACTCAGCGGAGCCACGGGGAGAAGGGACAAACAAACGCACGTTATTTGAAGGGCTGAGACAAAACACCGTCTCCGAGTGCACGTTTGGCGTGCGCAGTAAGCCGCCCAATAGTGCAGTCAGGGCCCTGAACACGGCGGCGAGGACCTGGGCGGTGCTCGCCACTGCCGATGCGTCGACCAGCGCGTACTCAAAGGCCGGGTTCCGTGCCAACAGCTGAGAGTGCAGATGGGCCGCATTGGTGACATTTCGGAACAAGGCGGCGTGCACCGTGTGCGTACTTGGGATGTGCTCTAACGGTATTTGCGCAAGCAGGCTTGGGGGCTGTGTAGGAGTCGGCGTGTTCGCGGTCGTTGTGTTGCTTGTCGCGGACGGCCCGCTCTCGCCTGCAGGGGAGTCGACTGCGGGCACTGACATGACTGCAATATGTCTATCGTTTTATCAGGACGAAGTTGGCGCCAGCTCTGCTACGACAGTCCTGGGTCTTGGTCGGCTCGGCAATGTCAATGTTTCTTTTGCATGTCTGATCACGCGTACCCTACGATACTCGAAAAGTCGCGTACTGCCTGCCACTCGCAAGCAGGAAAGCTCGTCATCGTAGTGGGGGTGGGGTACCTGGTGCCCCGCTCCTATCATTGTCGGTAGTGCTTGCTTGCTTGCCTGCTCTGGCCCGGCCAGTAATTAATTCTTGGTCGAAAGCCAAAGTGCTTTCTTTATAGTCTCCCAGTTTCCATATTTTCGTTGATGCCGCAATCGGGTGTTCGAGATGATTATCTCGATCCGCTCTTCTAGAATTATGCTTGTTGCCATTGGGCTATGACAAAGGAGATAAATGTGAACATTATAAGGGCATGGGGAATACAGGCGAAATACAAGGGTATATAATTATTACAGAAACAGAAAGGTCGAACAGGAGAGGTATTCCGCGACACCTAACATTTTTCAAGCACTGTCAGGGCGCCAACTGTAAGTGTCATATGGAACCGGCCACCGACTCTGCAACTCTCCCATTGGGCTCGGCCTTTCCATTCACGCTGACTTTCTCAGCCTTGATTGCTCGTACCTTGGACTCGAGCTTTGTAGCCGCCGCCGCCGCCGGGGCGCGCTCAAAAAAGCCCCTGCTCTCCATAGCCTTGACCACAGGGTATGCCAGGGCGCCAACGGTGACGAGGATGTCGAGGATGTGAACAATCCACCACAGGTGCTGGGTGCCGAGCGGGCAGGTCGCGTACTCGAAGCGCCACTCCCATGCCTCCTCGTCGAACCAGGCGCTGAAAAGGCCAGCGTTGCCGCCAAAGTCGCCCATCATGCTGCGCACCGTGATCTCGCGAACACCTGGGTGTCCCGGCCGGCCGACGAGGATCTTTTCGTCGTCTGGCGAGGCGCCTTCGGGCGCCGTCCGCTTGAGCGCCGCCTCGCGCCACCGTGCGACCTCCCACTTGCGGTCTGCGGGGCTGTCGCCGTGAGACTGGTTGATGAAGTGGTAAGTGTCGCAACCGGCGTGGTCGTGGCCGTTGAGAATCACACCCCTGCGGCCCTGGCCGTTGCCCGGTGCCATCGAGTCTCCGCTCATACCCAGAATCCCCTCCAGGAAGCCCTTGCTCGCGTCAGCCGACAGCATGTTTTGTTCTCGCAGACTGCCGTCGTGGTCGTGGAAGTGGAACAGAGGTGAGTCAACGCAGACGCCCTCGGGCTTGTGCAGCGGTATGTGTGTCAGAATCACGGTGAAGTGACCTTTGTACTCGACAGCCGAGGCGGTGTTGATGACATTGTTGATGAATGAGTACGTCGAGTCTTGCAGCTCCGTAGAGTTGACCGGTGTGTCGAGGTTCATGCTGTTCAGAACCACGATGCGCAGCTCTGGAAGCAGCCGGTCCGAGTGCGGGTTCGTATCGGCGTCGAAGACGGTGGCCGCCGCCAAGGGAGACAGAGCCGATGTGGGCACCTCGAACCGCAACTCGTAGTTTGCCTTGCCAAAGCGGCGCTCGAACCGGGCCATGCGCTCCTCGTTGATGTCGCCAGCGTAACCAATGTCATGATTCCCTGCAATGTTAATCGCCCGCCTCGCCCACACGGCATTCGACTCGTTGCTGGGAGGCAGGCGCGGATCCCCGCCATGTAGGAAACCCGCGAGCTCGTACTCGTCAGAAGGGTACGGCGCGTCCTCGTCAGGGACTGGTTCCGCGCCCCGCATCACGCGGTTCCAGTACCGGTCGGCGCGCCGGTCAAACTCCTCATCTGTCACCCACTGGCTGCCCAGAAGATCTCCCAGGACTGACACGTGAGTCGGGCGCGTCCACCAGCTCACCGAGCGGTATATGTGAGCCAGGTAAAAGTCGTTGCCATATAGGTCGATGCGCTTCCGGATCGACTCGAGGTTGTTGAAGAAGTCAATCCAGAAAATGTCTATTAGGTCGTGGAGGATCTGTCGAATGCGCCATCGTAGCGAGTAGTGCGTAGTCTGAAAGGTCGCATCGCGCCAGACCTTCTCCAGGTGTGGGAACATCGAGGCCATATAGTGTGTCGGCAGCGAGCTATCGCCTTCTAGCTGCGGGTCGCCCAAGGCAAGGAGACGGAAGGGCGCATTTCGGCCCGGTGCACGGCTGACAACTTCCGTTGCGGGTGCCGTCGTTTCGACGTCGGGGACACCTTGGCTCTTCGTGGCATCGTCGGTCTTGGCTACCGTCTTCCCGAACAGGGGAAAATGCAGCTTCGCTGTCTCCCAAAAGGCCTCGGGCGCACTCGGAGTTCTACCATCGGGATTCGGCGGCAAGGGGAAGCCGCAAGTCGAGAAGATGGGGTAGAGATAGAGGTATACGGTCAAAGCTACTGAGAGCGGGATCGCGATCCGCAAGACATGGCGGAGGACTGCCGTGGGGGAGAGACGTGGTAACATGTGAAGATCCTCATGTGGAGGAGGCCTGACCAGTTTCCCTTGGTTTGTAAGGAGAAACCTGAGCTGGAAGAACCAGCGACGAATCCCGGTGATGGCGAGATATAAACCAGTCAATTCCGATAGATGGAACTGCCTAGAGCTTTCAAAAGAACGGCGGCGCGAAAATATGGGATGATAAACAAAGCATTGGGAATGGGCAGCAAGTAAAAATATGTTGTTTAGTTCCTTCCGTCAGGGACACCCATTTCAGGGACAACGTGGTTGTGGCGTGCTACGCCAGGGGCTCCCTGGTTCCACTTTATGCGTGGGCACTGCAGGGCCGCCATTATGTTGGACTTTCTTCCGATCATGCTCGACGGTTTACAAAGTCCCCTCGGATAGGTACTGTAAGTAAACACTTCAGTTAATTGAAAGAACGCACAAAATGTGCGTGGACGGGAATGAATGATTTGTATACCATATGCTAGATAAATAACTAATTGAGTAGAAAAACCCGTCAAATGTATAAGCCGATAATGCCGAACCTAAATGAAACCCCTAGTTACACAATCCAATACCAAATCCCTTCCATCCCTCATTGCTCATACAACCGTCAAATACAATAGAGAATGAAATGCCGAAAAAAAATCATAATGCAGTCTTAAATGTGCTCATCCCTGTGCTTGTCAAGATACTACCACGGGTATAGGCCCAGCAGGGTTCAACAGCTCCATGGCGGCTATCGCAGTACTTGCGGGCTCTGAAGTATCCTCGTCATCTACATCGTCAATGGATTTCCAGCCCCTCGTAGGACCAAACGTAACACGCCGGCCGTGATTCAGTGTGGTCTGCAACATCTTCTGCATCAGATCCCCAGAAAGCTTAATGCTGGGGAACGAGTCAAACTCTACTTCTGCCAAAGACGGAACACCTTTCAGGACCTCGTCGAGCAGCTTTTGGCAGAAACCCTCATAGAAGCCGTCCGACTTTCGCCATCCTTGGAAGGCCGGGTGACCTGGATCGAATTCAACAAAGACTCGAAGCCTGTGAGCATTCACGCAATCGCGTAGGCCCAGGGCGTCATTGACCACCCATCCCCGGGGAGGTTTGTTCCAGCCCGGACCAACTCGAAGCTCAAGGGTCGATATTTGGCCGCGGAGACGAGGCGCAAGCCGGGCCAGGAGTGGCTTCTTTGTCTTGAAAAAGCGTCCATAATGCGTGGGAAAGAGACGGAAAGGGTATGTGCTGTAAAAGTAGTGCGATGCCTCAGTATAGACCGTGCGGCATGTGCGTAGTAGCGGAAGTAGTCGAGTGTGAATACGCTTGTAGTTGTCCGGGTCAAGATCAATAGCCTTGTCGCCGCTGTTGCCGCTGGTGGCGAAATGAAACCCATACACCTTTAAGCGAAGCTCGGGAGGCAAATCGAGCAATGGAAAAGGCTTCTGGGCCTTCTTTCCTGCGGTTTTGTCTGATTGCTCCGCCGCTTCTTCCAGAGAAAGACCTTCCAGCGATGCTTCCATGTCACTGATCCGCACAAAATGCGAGCCTTCATCTTCGGAAGGGTATGTCGACGGATATGTAGAGCTGGCTGGAGTGTTCAAAGCAGTTGGGACGGCTGACTGTAAAGCAGACGGAACCGCCGAAGCCACAGAGGTTGCTTGAGAAGCAGACGCTCTGGATCGCGGCGTTGCCGTCAACTTGACGGACTTTGCGGAGCCCCGACGAGCCATGTTGCTTTTCTTGAGGTGTTTTCTTGCAGGGGAAGCACAACCTAGATATGATAAATTACCGTGTGTCGGCAGTCGTTTCGGTTCGAAGCGTAAGTTGGATGGTTGCGCAAATCGGGTCTCCAAATATTAGAGTAGACTTGGTATCGCTTCGGGGTTGTATTCATCGGGAATTGCTCGTGTCGGCAAGGCTAAACTCTGAGGGTGGTCCCATCGTGAGTGCTTCACTGCTTCCAGGATTGAGACCACCCTCTAGAATGCACGCGCAACAGCAACCATCTTAAAGGGCTTTCTGTAGGGTTTATGAATGGAGAAGGCCGGAAGGAAGGTCGCGTGTGAGTCTGGCTGATGTGTCGACAGTTATGAATGAGTCCAGCACCAGGCTGAAATAAGAATAAAGGCGGTCTTGGCAATATTGTCTTTGATCTCAGCGGGTGGACAAAGGGTAAATAAGTCAGACGAAGTTCAAACCCAGACCGGTCCTCTATGATGAGGGGAAACTTGGGAATGACGATGGCGATTGAGTGTCTTTGAAACCGTTCCCCAGATTCCACCCGAACTCAAGTCCCTCCTTTCACCATCGATGACTAAACTATCAATTGAAAGACAGTCCTCATCTTTGCCCCGCTCCGGCTTCGGCCGGCCCCACATAGTATTCAACGCGATTGGTTGCGCCGACTTCCAGACTTTCTAAAGATTTCGTCACCACGCGCGCGAGCTTGGGCCAAGTTGCGTTCACACTGCAGGCCAAATTTTTTGATGCATGGAATGTGGGTGGCACGACCTCAGCTATCAAGTCGCTGGAAGCATCCAACAAACTGCGGTTTGACAGGAGTGGCATAAGCTCCGCAATACAAAGTGTGTTCTTTGATTCGGATTTTTTTTTGTGGCATACTTCTTTCTTTTCTTGGTGTGAAAGAAGCCAGGCTGGGAGCCCTGTAGCAACTAGGACAGCTTGGCGCATCGCACTACATTTTTCTAGCCTGACAATGTTGTCGAGGTTAGCCATCCGGGCTCTGCGGGCGCCGGCCCTTCACATTCAGCCGAGGACGGTGGCAGCTCGGAAGCCAGCATCTCTGATTGCCTCGCGAACATGGACACGGGGTCTAGCAAAGGACAACAAACCCGAGCCGAAAACCCCCCCGAAAACCGAGAACAAGCAGCCCACAGACCAAGCACCAACTCCACCAACCGAGCAGCCAGAAAATGCGGCCAAGGCAGAAGCTACTGAGGCCGACTCGCAACAAATACCCTTCAACCTCCCTGATCTCACAAAAGGCCTGCCCTCCACGTTCGAGTATGAAGCCTCGGGCGCAGACAAGGCTTCTAAGATGGCACTGGAGGGAGCTGCCTCGCCGGGGGGACGCGGAAAGGGCGAGCTCCCGGCATCGGCCTATGTCTCATCTTCAGACCGAAGGCGGCAAAAGGTGGCCCAGCTAGTAGGCTACGGGTTTCTTGTCGGTACTGTCGGTGGCGTTCTGTTCCTCGGACGAAACTGGGACGACGAAGAGGAGCGGGCAAAGCATGCAGATGTGCCGGATGGTTGGACGCCTGTGCTCTGGTGGAAGCGCGCGGTGGCCCGCATGACCGACCAGGTCAGCTACTACCAAGAACCGGCATTCGAGAAGCTCCTCCCCGATCCAGATCCAGTGAACACCCCACCATATACACTTTGCCTTAGTTTGGAAGACTTGCTAGTTCACAGCGAGTGGACAAGGGACCATGGGTGGCGTGTAGCAAAGCGCCCTGGCGTTGACTACTTTATCCGTTACCTCAGCCAGTACTATGAACTGGTTCTGTTCACATCCGTCCCATACGGAACCGCCGAGCCTCTCTGGCGCAAGATGGATCCTTTCCGATTTGTCCAGTGGCCGCTTTTCCGTGAGGCTACCAAATATGTGGATGGAGAGATCGTTAAGGTACGCTTGAATGGAGGGAAAATCCAACCTGAAAATATTCCCTGTCCCGTTTATTACAGGACTAACATACATAAAACCGCAGGACCTGTCTTACCTTAACCGAGACCTGTCCAAGGTTATCATCATTGACACAAACCCGAGCCACGTCAGCGCTCAGCCGGAGAATGCGATAATACTTCCAAAGTGGACCGGTGACCCAAGTGACAAGGACCTCGTAGCACTCATCCCGTTCCTCGAATACATACACACCATGCAGTACCCAGATGTGCGCAAGGTGCTCAAGTCCTTTGAGGGCAAGGCGATCGCACCGGAGTTTGCACGACGGGAGGCCATCGCCCGCAAGAAGTTCCAGGAGCAGCTCGAACAGAATCGCAAGAAGGCCCCGCACAAGCCTGGTTCCGGCGTCTTCGGTGCCCTTGGCAGCGCCCTTGGCCTCAAGCCCAATAAGATGAGCATGATGACCCCCGTCGACGGCGAGGAGAGCGTGGCGGACGCGCTAGCTCAGGGCAAGATGCTACAGGACATTGCGCGCGAGCGCGGTCAGAGGCAGTACGAGCGCATTGATAAGATGGTGCGCGAGAACGGCGAGAAGTGGCTCAAGGAGGAGGCCGAGGCGATGGAGAAGATGCAGGCCGAGGCGATGGCCGGCATGAAGTCGAGTTTCACGGGCTGGTTTGGCGGCGGCTCGGATCAGAAGTCGGAAACGAAGGATGAGCCGAAGAAGGCATGATTGATGACACTATCATCCTTAATCCGGCCACCTATGGATGAAGCGGCAACCGGCCGTTGTGTCGTAGACGACCCATGTTATCTCTTCTCTGAATATTTGTTTGTCTTCTAGCTGCATTTTGCCGCTGCAGGACGCGGAATGGTTGGAGATCTTGTGTTTTTGGCGTGGGTTGCTCATAGAATGCCCTATCGGGGACGTTTGTGGTTCTGTACACCTCACTGTACTATATTGTCTATACTAGGTACCCACATACGGGAGCAAATAATCATTTGGCAACAAAAGTACCTAACCTTTGCTTCAGCCTTTACATACTGGCTTGGGCATCGTTGGAAGTGGTAAGATGAGTAACATTCCGATCTATGGAATGTTACAGGAAGAGATACCATCCGTGGAGGTGTCGTAAACGTAACCCTCCTGATCGGGGTTCCAAGACTGCGGTACAACTTAATCGCACAGCCTCGCATATCTACACCCATCAGATACTTTCCCTAAACGAGGTCACACCAGAATACAGGGCTAGGTATCGGAGCGGCCCTTCACCAGCTGCGGCTCAGGCGAACCACGAATCGGCCATACACAACCACGCAGCCGAAGCACACTCGCACGAGGTGTCTATGCTATCAGGCAATCTTCGTGTCCCTTGACATATACCCTCTTGTAGCACATCCATTCTCGGCAATATAACGGTCGGGCTTCCACGCCGGATTCCTGTCAGGAATAATAGGCGACGTAATCCTACTACAAAGGCATCAAGGAGAACAAGGGTACGGCACGATTCTCGTCAAACCTTGCCTAGCAGTTGTTTTCTCAGCCCCTCGGGACTTGTATCCAGACTTTACTTATGTCAGTTTTGCCATTGGTTTGTAAGCAGAGAGATTTACTCTGACACGCTAGCACATATACAAAAATTTTGCCCCAATGAGACCCGAGGACCAGGTGCTCCTGAAAGACGTGTGGCTAACACTAACACCGAGAAGAGCTAGGTAGCATGCCGAGCATGGAGATTAGACAATAAAGCACACCTCTTGGGACTTCTGGGTATGGCTCTTGCCCGCAAGTCCCGTTCCACAGGTCCTTGAGTGAGACATCCGAGAAAATATGCCGTGCCCATAGGTTCAGCCGTGATGGGGGTTGTATAACAAGACACGACGCAGGCAACGTAATTGCATGTTTTCCACCCCGAATCCGGAGTTAACAGGATGAATCCAAGAGCAGACCACTGCTTATATTTCATCATGTATGAATGTCTATTGTCCCCTGGTATTTTCAGGAAGTGTTCATATACATCTCATGCCTCACATTATTTTAAGGTGGTCAAGAACACCAAAAGGGAAGAATACGCACTTTGCTAGACTAGGCAACAACACAGAAATTCAACGATATCACCTCGTATACGTCATGCTCACTCTATATCTCATCGTCGCTGCCATGGTGGCGTGCGCCCCCTACACAACGAGGGCCGCCATCGTCTACCCCCTCCGACCCCAGCCCGAAAGTGAGGAAGCCAATGCCGGTGGTCTCGCTGCCTTGGTCAACACATCATTGACCAATTCACTAGTCATCACGTCTACTGCGGTCGTCACTCCGAAGTCGTCCGGTAGTTCCCCTTCGCCCAGCGTTGTGACCGTCACTATTACCGTGGGTATCACCACGGTGACGGAGAGGGCGACCCTGACGGTCTCAACGACCTCGGCGGCCAAGTCCACGCATGTTCAGCCATCCATTTTGACGTCGGCTGCGGCGTCCTCGACGCGTGTTGTGGACTGCGACAAGGTCTGTAAATGTGACTCGGACTCTCCAGAGTAAGTGACCCGGAATCTTGTTTGGACTGAATGGCCGCCTTCAACCGGCTCTTGGGAGAGAAAAATCTACATTTTGACTAGTCTGGCTGACTGATTTGTGTCTGACGTGACGCAGCTTTTTCAATTGTGTCTCAAATCCAGACTGCGGGAAGTGTGTGCGTGATTCGCCAACTGTGACTGGGTCGGCGCGCAGTGGTCGTCTTTAAAGACACCAGTCTAGCTGGAAGTACAATGGCTAGAGTGGAGGTTGGTCTCTGCCCTGTGATATGGAATCAAACGCGGATTTGTATAATTATTGATTAAGGTAGTCCAGGGCTTTCACCTATAATCACGTCTTGCCGCAATCTTGGAAGTTTGTAGTACAGGTCGGTACAACGAATGCAAGTGAACAAAAGGAAAAAACAAGACATAAAGTTCGTGGAATACCGGAATTTGTGACATTTAACATGAAAGATGAAAAGAAGACACATTTCTCGGGGACGAAATCTTTCAAGCGCACCTCACGTCCGCGTCACCCTGTCAATGGGCGGCGGCCTCAACTCTAATCCTCGCACCTGCTCTCTGTACGTCGCCAGGTCGACCAGGCTCAGCACCCTGTGTATCCTGCCGTCCAAGAGCCAGTAGAAGACGTGCTCCGAGAAGCTGACCGCCTTGCCGCTGGGCTCGACACCGGCCCACCTTAGCGCCGGCACGCCCGTGAACTCGAGCCTGACCGCCATCCGCTGGCCGGCTTCGTCGACAATGAGCGAGTGCACGTCGAAACGCACGTCCGGGATCGCGCGCTGGGCGTCCTCCATCAGGCCCCTGTACCGCGACAGCGGCAGCTGACGGTTGTTGTGCCAGACAATCGGGTGGCAGAAGCGCGGCAGGTCGGCCTCCATGGTCTGCCGGTTGATGCAGTCGACGTAAGCATGGTAATTCCTCGAGAGATCCGCCTTGGATAAAGGTACTGGTGCTGGTGTTCCCGTTGCCCCGGCTGCCGCCGCCGCCGCCGCAGTCGCGTCATGTGCTCGTTCCCGTCCCAAGAAAACCTCGTCGTCGTCGAGAAAGACGCCGTCAATGTCGCCGATGGTCTCGATATCCGAAACCTGGCCGTCCTTAAGCCAGCAGAAGAGGTGGTGCACTCCCGCGAGCCGCTGCTTCGCCGCGCCCTCCGCTAACACTATGCCCTCGAGGCCCGGCACGGCCTCGACGTAATCGTCGCGGACGGTGGTGCGCCATATTATTCTGACGCCGACGACCTGCGCCTCCTCGTCGCCGATGGCCGTGTCGACCTCGAAGGCACCCTCGGGCAGGGCGCCGATGCGCTGGCGCATGCGAGATAGGAACTCGTAGCCCGGGTACTGGTGCTTGTTGTATGTCACGGGGCCCTCGAGGGGCACGTACTGGGCGAGCTCATCCCAGCGACCCCTGTTGACGTGGTCGATAAAAGTATGGAAGGCGGTTTCAATGGGCATCGCGAGTTTCTGCTCTCCTTTTTTTCGCCCCTATTTTGGATATCTCCCCCGTACTTTGGTGCCTTGTAAGTGGCTGCCTGTTGGTTTAGCCCCCTTTTCCTTGTCTTTGGTCCTGGTTGGTCTTAATGCACCTGTCGGGAAATGTCTTTTTTTTTCTTTCTGCTCGTTGTATTTTCCCCCTTCTCCTAATGGAAATATACTTGCACAGTTTCCGTGTCAGAAGGCGTTATGGTCAACGTCCTATTCGGCTGCTGTATTTGCAAGGCAGAGTGACATGACATGGTAGTGTGAACGAGAGCAAAAAAAAGCGATGGAATTGTGCGGGTGGATGGGTGGAATCCCATCAGTAGAATTGCACTATGCACGCATCCGTCGACCCAAGCGGATACCAGGCAAGTAGAAAGCCGCCTTCCTCCGTCGGGCCAAGCTAGATCTCGATGGAGGCTAGACTTCGGTAGGTAAAGCTTGGCCGGGGAGGGTGTGAGAGAGGGAGAGGACTGGGTGATAAAAACGAGGGCGGGCGGACATCGAGATGGATAAGTTAGCAGGGGGTTAGACGGGTTGAGATCGTAAGGTTGCCATCCATGGCAGGGTCCCGAGCCGAGGTAGGAAGACTCAACTTTCTCCTCGTCTGCCGGTCGTCGTTATCAGTTGCCTATCTTATAAACCAACTGCATTGCGGCATCCTTCTCGGGCATGGAGATGCTTGACACGTTAAAGGATCCTGTTGCTGATCAAGCAATCCAGTCACAGTCATGGCAAAGGAGGTACAGTAGGTACCGTACCTTTCGATGGATGGGATTTCATTCGAACTTGGTGACATTGGACAGGCACGTTGTAATATTACATTAGCTCATGACGTAGCGGAGCTTGGACTACGGCCGTGGAGCTGTGGCGGGGAACTTCCAGTGCCTTCTGTAGCGTGGGTCAGGGCTGGCTGGGCACATGGACGCACTGATGTCTCGGGCTGGATTACCACTAGACCTAATAATATTTGAAGTCCTACGCGGGCTAACTGCATGTCATGAACTGATTTGATTCTCGACCACGCACCAACCCTCAACACGCCCGTTTGCAATTGTTGACCGGAAATCTACCTTTAAACTCTCACAGTCTGGATATGCCGTTTACCCATAGACACATCGTCGATCCGCCCTACCCCAATACTTCGAGTCATTCTCGATAAGCTTACGGGCAAGGTCTGGCCTGGCCTCGACTCCATCCACTCCCCCCCGCCGCAAATGCCATGCTAAGCAGCATGTCCTATCCTGGCCCCAACATCTTGGAAGCCCAGTGGATGGATGGACAGGTGTGCGTCGTGCGTGCAGTTGGTCAGTCAGGAGTGCAGAGGGACAGACAGACGGAGAACGGAGCCCAACCTGATCCTCCGATCACTTCCCCATCCTCCCCACCTTCACACTCAGCGCCGGAAAGCTCTCACTTGGCGACAATGACAGTATGGGCTGATTGGTGGTCTGCCCGAGAGTTCTGCCGGAACAAATACACTGCTTGTCACCGTCACCGACATATCGACCGAACCCATGCATGGGAACCCTACCGGCCTGGTCTGGCCTCTGTCACCGCAGGCAGGCACATTTTGGTCCGAGAGCTTGGCCAGAGTGTCGATGACATTATCCAGAGATGGTTGTCTTCAAAGGCCATATGAGCATTTTCAACGAAAACTACCGTTGAGCAGTGATACTCTACTAAGCTCTCTGGCTCCCTGGCCAGTCCATGCTTGTCATCCTGTTGGAATTCCTATTCGACTAATACCGTGCAAAAAGTCGTCTGCGTCTATGGGAGTCCACGCTCACCACGCCATGGCGAGCGGAAATCATAGCCTAGGATTTCAAGCTACTATCGCTCCATTTACTCCATGCTCTCTTTTAGCAGGTAGGGTTTCCGGCCGAGAGTGGTGACCATCCGGGACTACATAAGCGGACCGAGCCAAGTCAGGGGCCCCACGAAACTGCAAGCGAGAATAAATTGGTTCCAAACGGAGACATTTGAATGTTGGGCTTTTCTGGGCTTCACGCGGTAACTCAAATGCGAGAAAGGACCCTTTTGGTCCATCTGTCGCCAAGTTCCCTCCAATTTATGTATCCAGGCAGAGAAAATATATGCGGCAATAACCGTCGATGGCGCAGGACATACAAGATGGGAAAGTGGCGTTACTTCCGGACGAACGGTCCTCGACCCACAACCGACATTTTATTTTTTTTCTCATTCTATTCTCATCACCGGCATCGGAAAGTAGTGGATTCGCTCCCGTCCCTGGATGTACTTGGTAATGAGAATCCAGTACCTAATCCCAGGGGCGGTTAAAAATCCAGACTTCGCTCTTTCCGGTGGTGGAGCGTCTTAAAGACTCGCAACCAACGCGATCCCTCGCCCGGGTCCCCAGTTCCCACCAAATCCGATTCCATTATGTACAGAAAACAATCTTGGAATTTCGGGAGGCGATGTCGCAATCGCGGCTAGCCATGGTGACACTGGATAACGTTGGATTTTCCCCCTTTGTTTTTGAAAAAAAAGCCTACAAAGTGCGGCCCAGGCGGATACGGGAATAGCAAATATCACTCATTATAAAGAGGATCTGACGTTGTCTTCTCCAATGGCCGCTCCCATCACTTCTGTACATTCTACTTCTCTAACCTAGTAATAGACCTGGTTGGCTATCATTGAGTCGCAGTAAGCATCAAAGTCAACATGGCCACGGGCGACAATTTCAACGCGTCGCCGGCGCAAAGCGGCGACATCGAAAAGACCCCCTACCAGAACGACGCCGCCAACCCGCACAAGCAGGACATAGAGCCACAATACGGTGTTGGAGGCCGTGGCCACACGCAGCGGCGCCTAAAGAACTACCATGTCACCCTGATCGGCTTCTGCAGTGGCATCGGAACGGGGCTCTTCATCGGCACGGGCTCGGCATATGCCAAGGCGGGCCCGGCCGGTCTGCTCTTGGCGTACATAGTTGTGGGCAGCGTATTGTGGTGTGTGATGCAGTCGATCGCTGAGCTTGCGACAGTGGTGAGTTGTAATTCTCTTAATATACAAGCTCAGTACTGCATATCACCGTGACATCCACAATATACTGACTCTGCAACTGTTCTTTCTCAGTTTCCAAGCGCTGGTTCATTCCCTCACTGGGCTACGCGTTTTATCGACCCTGCCGTTGGATTCAGTCTTGCGATCAGTTACGGCTACTGTTACACCATTGCCATTGCTAGCGAAGCCTCAGCTGCGGTGAGTCTAGTTTCTACTCCAGTTACATGCTTAAGGGGACTCTGCGGCTAAACAACTTCATTTTGCCACAGGCCGTGCTCGTGAGCTACTGGACCGACATCACTCCTGCTCTTGTCATCACTATAAGTTTAGCATTGATTCTTGCCATCAACCTCATGTCGGTTCGGTGGTTTGGCGAAGCCGAAGTCGTTGGTGGCACCATCAAGGTCTTTTGCTTCATCATTTTGGTTTTTGTCTCCATCATCATAACCTCGGGTGGAGGCCCGAACCGGGAGCCGATCGGCTTCCGATACTGGTCCGACCCGGGTCCGTGGGTACAGTTTAACGGCATTGCGGGCTCCACGGGCCAGTTCCTTGGCTTCTTGGCTGCCTTTGTCAACGCATCTTTCTCCTTTATTGGTGTTGAGACGGTTGTGATCACGGCTGCCGAGGCCAAGGATCCACACCACGCCATCCCAAAAGCCGCCCAGAACGTCACATTCCGTATCGGCTTCTTCTACATCCTGGGTGCGCTGCTCATTGGTCTGATAGTAGACCCGCGCAACCCGGATCTCGTCACCGGAACCGGCAACGCCAACAGCTCGCCGTGGGTCATCGCCATCCAGCAGGCTGGAATCTCGGTCCTGCCGTCCATTATCAACGCCGGTATCCTCGTCTCGGCATGGTCGGCCGGAAACTCATACTGCTGGGTCGGCTCGCGCATGATAGTGGCCATGACGACAGACCGCCAGCTGCCGCAGATATTCGGCCGCACCAACAAGCACGGTGTGCCTTACGTCGCCGTCATTACGTCTTGGCTCTTTGGCCCGTTGGCCTACCTTTCGCTCGGCTCCGGCGGACCCTCGCAGGCCTTCCAGTGGCTTCTCAGCTTGAGCACCGTGGCTGGTCTGATTGCCTGGTCGACGCTGTGCTTCTGCTACATCCGTTTCCACGCCGCCCTAAAGGCGCAGGGCGTTAGCAGGGACACGCTCCCGTGGAAATCGCCGTTCCAGCCATACACTGCTTGGTATGGCTTCATCGGCGCCGCCATTATTACCCTGGTTGCCGGTTTCAACGTTTTCCTCGCCGGAAACTGGAACGCGGCGGATTTCATTGCAAACTACATCGGCATCCCTATCTTTATCCTTCCCATAATCGTCTGGAAGTTGGTTCACAAAACCAAGGTGAGTTGCGTTGCGTTCCCAAAAGAAATCCAAGGGAGCCCGTACACTCGATATGAAAGCCCAGTTGCTAATTATTGTCACCCTATTTTAGTTTGCCCGCGCCGATACCATCGACCTTTGGTCTGGTCGCTTGCATGAGACGGAAAGGGTAGAGAAGTCGGTGCCACGAACGACGCTCTGGGGCCGCTTCCTCGACTGGCTCGCCTGAGCGATTGTTTTACCACCACTCGCAGACTTTTGTGCTTGCCCGCAACAAGGACCGTCTTGCAGCTCGATCATGAATGTTGTTTATTGATATTGATAGAGTGTACCATAGAGTAGATACCCTAATTTTCAACAATTTCTTTGCTTGTGGCTCATGGCTTCAAGTGACCTCGCAAGTCCTCGATGTTCTGGGGGTTTGCTTTGCAACATCCGCCAACAAGGAATGACTTGAAGACGCCGCGCTTTTGGGCACGCTCGACGATTTCAGCTAGTTGAACATGCCATGGAGTCTGCAGTTATTGTTAGTCTGGAGGGAAACCTTATGTATAGAAATATGAAGGCGGAGACGAACCTTTGCCTGGGTACTTTGCGCAAAGGTAGGCGCCTCCCATTTTTGCGTAGTTGTGTTGTACACCTCCCCGTTCGTCCCATCCGGGTAAAGGACCAGCGTGGGGACGTCAGTACCCACTCCTGTAGCCTTGAGTTTTACAATCGCCTGCTCAAACCTTATTATCAGGCCGTCGAGCTTGTAGATCTTGGTACAGTTGATGCCGATGCCCCAAGGCGCAGGTAATGCCGCACCCGTCCACTCGGCAACGCCCCCTCCGCCAGCCGCCGCCGGCGCCAGCATCGCCTCGACGACTTGCTCGACGCTGCTCCCGTCCGCCAGCCTGTCATCCTCATGCGGGAAGACGCAGCTGATCCAGAACCGAGCCGGGAGCCCTGCAGTCCTTGACACCGTCCCCGCCGCAGCGCGCACGGCCCAGACCTCGGCGAGGTTGGGCACCGTCTCGAACGCGACGTAGGCGCACCGGTCCGCCGCTCCCGCCTCGCCGTATAGCGCCAGCCGCTGGGTGTGCCACGCGGCCAGGGCATCGGCCGTTGCGTGCGCGGCGTCGTACGCGCCAGTGTACTCCTGGCCGGGGGTCATTGCGGCGCCATAGGGGCCGCAGGCGAGGGCGATCTCGGCCCTCGCCTGCTGCTCGGCCGACGCATCCGAGGGTTGCTCCTTGGACCTTTCTGCAGCTGTCGCAGCCGCGTCCTCGGCAATGTCCACGGCGCGAAGAAGGTACGGCAGCATTGCGGACGGCGGGCTGATGCCCGCCGGGTGCTCCGGGGTCCTGGTGCGCGCAAAGGCCTCGATCGAGACCTGGTACGTCGCCGTCAGAAGAACGTCGGCGCCGGCGCTGCAAAAGTCACGCTGGCAGGCCTCTAGGGTGGCCGGGTCCGAGACGAGGAGGTCTGACGACCAGAGGGGCTTGGTGTGGGTGAAGATGACGCCGTAGCCGTCCTCCAGTGT
>JARHUK010001259.1:4128-15458 GCA_031001725.1 Pseudopyricularia javanii | reverse complement strand
AGAGAGCGGAGACAGAGATCAACCGAACCCTCTGACTGAGTATCTAACTGCATGCATATTGGAAGGGGGGGGGGGGCAAAGGAGTGCCGGGCAGCGAGGCCCACGCAAATCGAGGCCGTAAAGGAAGGTTTGGTCCGGCCTATCCGGCCTATGTTGCTTCCACGGCGACGATACTTGGCTTCGTATCATGTCTGTTTGGATGTACTGCCTGCTGCACGTGTATCTAGTCCCCTCCGAATGCCCGCGTTGGCCGAGGTGTCTGCGAGGGCATCCTTTTTGGAAGGAGTTTTGACAGTGGCGTTCCCGAAATGTCTGCTTGCATCAATGCCCAGCCGCAAGTCGGAACGTGTGCAAGGCAGCCCATCATGGTGAGCCCTGTCGTTGTCTATATATATATAAGATAGTAGAGTTATCTCCTACCTTCACCAATGCTTGCTCGAAAATATACTCCTACTATCACTCTCCCAAAACAAAAAGCCTTCTTGCCTCCTTTCGACAGACAGTCACACAGCCTCAGGTATTTCTTTGCCTGGCAGTGACGGACCAACAAGACGAATCAAAAAGAAACTACACGGGCCGCCAGGGCATTAGCTCACTGCCTCACCATTTCCCCTTCGGACTAGTCGCCATGAGCTCAGGACCTACTGGACAGTATTGGCAGTACAACTGCATAAACCACTTCGACAACAACGACCCGTGCCCCAATTATAACTTCATAGAAAACACATACTGTCAAGACTGCACTGTAAGCTCTAACCCCCTTTCCGCTATGATCGGTTATGCCCCGGTCAGCTGTTGATGACCCCCACTCCTCAGGTGGCGGGCCGCACAATAGAGAAGGCCGGCAAGAAGCGCGAATCAAGACGGAGGCGGAAATGAATTGCCACGAGATGCGGTCGGTACCCATGGTGGAGCGGATACATGTATGTCTGAGAAGGGAATGCAACATGCACATGCATCGGCGACTAAATTTGTACTAGGTTATGGAAGGGTCTTGGAACGGGCCGTCTGCTGTTGTAGATCAAGCTGGAGCCCGCTGGGGACTCATACCCCTTATGAGAGAGTGCTACAAATCAAAACTTTTCGCCTCTTGAGCGTGGGTTCTCCAAGTGAAGTGCATACTGTAGTAGATCCCCATCGGCTTCGGCAGTCGCCCTCATGCTGCCAGTAGAAATTGACGGTAAAATGGGCCACCTACCGCATTTGGTCTTCCCAGCATCAGCTCAAAGCACGAGTAAAGTCAAAGTGGCGCGTCGCCGGACAAGTCCTAGATGAACTTTTCCGATGGAATATCATGACTTGATTTGGCACATCTCACGACTGCCAATCTTAAGCGAGAATAGGCCGACTGGACGGAGTTGGCGTGGCGGCAAATTTACTCCCGAAGGAAAGTTCATCTGCCCATTCCACCAAAATTGAGTTGCCAATATGCTCGCTGACGTGTCGATCACCCCGCGGGGGTGTACTGTAGAAGTCTGGATTGACACAAGAACCGGATATTTGAGTTTGTGACCTGGCGGAACAGATGTTGTTAGTGTAGCACCATGCGGACAATGTTGTCACCAGCTGCGAGCGTGAAGAGGGAGGGCACTTATCCCCAAAAAATAGGGGGGTTGTCCTCTCGCCATTTCTGGGGAGAGGACAACCTGGGTCGCCTCTCAACTGACGCACCCATGTCTCAAGTAAGCAAAAGTCTGTAGCCGACCGCTCAACCAACATCTAGGTCCAGACACCTGAGATCTTCAGCATTCCAGACAAGTACGAAACTTTGACTCCAACTCTAGATGGGTCCCGAAAAAACTGCTTCTGACCATGACAGGTTCATGTCCAGAACCCAGGGCGGTCCTCGCGGCAACTAGTTCCGGACTATGCAACCGTCACATCGTGAATCTCACCCAGCCAAGCTCCGCGTCTGCATCTTGCCACAGTCCCGGCGTAGCCCAAACCTTCCACAATAGGGCTATCAACTCGTGCAGCCAGGCCGAGAAGCCCCGCTCATGCCGCACAGGTTGATGAGGTCCGATATCCTCACACTCATTCGCTCTCTCCGTGGTTATGTATAGACGCACTGCCAACAGGGACTAGTTTTTCGTTTCTCGACAGAGCTGCCTTCTGATGAGGGGGGAAAAACATCCACAAAAACTCCCGTGGGTGACGTAGCTGCCCTCCTGGGGGACGTAGCTGCGGTTGTGGCGCCCTAAACGCAATGGGACCCAAGCCCACCACGCCAGGCTAATGCACCTGGTCTAGAATCCCTGCAAGCAGGGCACAATGACAGGCTGGACAGAGGTCCATTCGGCATGTGGCCTCGGGTGATGACTTGACGGGGTGTATGAGGTTGGATGTGACAAGACGAATATTGGTGGGAACTGCGCATACTGGGTACCGAAGATGTGACAACAAAGCAGACGTTATCAGTGCCGGAGAACATCTCCGTGTATTATCCAATGATTCCTGCTCAAAACAACTCAAAGCCCAAGACCTTGGCTGAAGTGATTCCGGCAGGATAAATCGATGGTTTGTGTTGAGATGTTCAGGCGACTGATCGTATTAAAGCAAGTGTTGCGTCTTCCCAGTGAAGCTGCAGCCGATCTACAGGCCAACTCGGTAAGAGCGGCACGGTATCGATGTTGCTTTCCTTGTGGGTCGAAGACCTCGCAGAGGCATTCGTGGTGGCACATCTCCTCATCCAACCCTAGTTGTCTTCAACAACCCAGAGACAAACTGTAGATGACCGGAGTACTCAACTCCAGGCGGAGAAGCTGACGAGTGACCCTCAGACCAGAGGTTCTTACCAAGATAGACTCATAGCAAAACCGGTTGCCCACCAAAAGGTGCCTAGACGTTCTCCCTTGAAGCCCTTCGGCCTTCGCCGGCCCGCTCGACCGGGGAGACAACTTTTCAGCGGCCTCCTGGGCCTTCGCAGAGCACAGGCAGTGGCGTAGAAGGCGGGCGTGAACTGACTCGTAAGGTGCAAGACTTGAGACCACGATAGAACTTAGGGTTAAGTTCCGAATCCCATTCCCTTGACGTGAGGGCCGGTCGGACGGAGCCGAGAGTCGCAGTAAAGATCCAGACACGGCAGTGCATCGTGTGACGCCTGATACAGGCACGAAGACGCGGCGTTTACTGCGACTGTTGGTGCCAAGCCCGGACCAAGAGGGCCCCCGAAGGAGCGCATTCCTGACGGAACAACGGGAGACGGTAGACTGTGGGGGAGGCGAGGTGCAGAGGGTGGCAAAAAGCCGAGAGAGCGTTTGAGGATCGGATTGGGTCGAGGCCTCGCATTAACCACATCGCGTCATGGATAAGTCTCGGGTGTCGAATTGTTCGGTGACCTGGCTGCAATTTGATGAGATGATGCCGTGGATAGGTGGCAGTGCTAACTCGGAGTCGGACAGGATGCTGGACTCTGCGTAGCTGGAATATCTGAGAGAGGATGCGTCGGAAATGATGAGAATCAAAGAAAGAGACGAGGAGAAAGAAGAAAGGCGAGAGCTAAATGGGGGGAGCAAACGCGTAAGTTTGAATTACGTAATGCATGTCAAGGTCGCGCTGTCACGTTTAAAGGTGGGTCGGTACCCCACATACTGCTTCGAATTGGTCATCACGATCACAACCGATCCTGACCCCTGCCACTTCGCCTGCTTGTCTCGGTGACAGCCTGATTTTGCTATCATCCAAAGACCAAGTCTTTGACAAATAGCGGGCAAACCATGTAATAAAGAAGCCCTTTTTCTTTCTTTTAAAGATACCCACCGCCATTTCCCTCACTTAACATAAAATCAAAATATCGCGATAAAGTCAGCCAGGATGGCACCGGAAAAGTCACCCTTTGATGAATTGGTCGACTCCCTGGTGGATCGAGGCACAAAGGCTTTTGATCCAGACTCGCCAGAGGCATCCAAGAAGAGCGCAAAGCTGGAGCTTCACAAGTTTATCGAGGAGTAGGTTGGAAAGTGCCACCTCTCTCCGATTCGCTGCTTGTCTGACTGCTTTTGTCGTTAAAGTTCAAGTACCGTTGCCATCGTCCCGGCCTTGAACGTCCTAGTCCGCCCAGGCCGCGTCCCCGAATGGCTGCGGCTCGAGTTCATGCAGCTGCTGGCTGCCGTTCCTCTGAGGAGGTACGGGGTCCGGGCCACACTTGAGTTTATTTTTGCTGTGCACCCCATGAACAACACCAGCTCGCTTCAGAAGCCATCCGAAGGGTCGACGAGGGGCCCTACCAAGATATCTCCCGAGGCCATGGCACTGGCTTCCCGCCTGCTTTCGATGCCTCCATCTTCAGTAGACCCAGAGGTTTGGTTCTCGGGCATAGCCCCTCAGCTGCTGGATATACTCGACGGCCGAGATGGACTTGACCTCACCAAAGTTGCTGCATATGTCATTGGGTTTGGTATCCTTGGCCGCAGGCAGTTTGGTGCTCCCGGTAGGCAGCTCAGAAGATTGCCTAATAAATACCGAGTGACAATGCTGACTCTGGCACAGGGACACCTGGCTGGCGCCACTTTGCTGAGCCACTTCTTAGCGCAATCAAGTCTGGAGTCGCCGAAGTATTGTCGACACAAACCTCGGCACATGCCGGCGGCGTGGTCGATCTCAGCAAGCCCTTGGAACTGGTTTCGCCCACAGATCTTTCCACTGCCTTACGCCGTCTTCAGCACTTGGCCGTTCACCACCCGAACCCCGGCCTCTCAAGGAGGTTGTGCCAGCCTTTATTACTGCCCCTCTGGGCCCTTGCATCTAGGTCCGGCGACGACAAAAAATACGAGGAGGACTATCGTCGCCCAGCCAAAAACCTACTTACCATTTACTTGAATGTTGCCAGCTCTCTGGAGCCAGTCACTTCAATCATCGACAACCTTTTGTACAACGGCGAGCGTCAACAAGGTCGATTCCTGTGGGTTTATGACAGTCCCGCGAACAGCACAATTCGACTTGTCATTCCCCGCAAGTTTGAGACTTTGCATCTGGCAGAGGACAAGATCAACTTGGATCAGGCCGAAAGCAAAGCAAAGCAACTTATCGAATTTATGTCATCAGCATTCACCGACGAGGTTATATCGTCCGTCTTCTTGGATGTTTTCAGCAAATGGGCCAGTTCAAATTCTCCCACACCGCAGTCGGCCTTAGTTGTCAAAGTTGAGGAGAAGCCCGAAGATGACGACCCTCTCCAGGGTCTTCTCAGGGGCCAGGTGCTTCAAGCTATGATGCTTAAATTCCCTGAGAAGCTAGCTGGTCAACCCGGACACATCCTGAAGCTGGTCGATGATCTGCTATCTGACAAGGCCCATCTGAGTCGTGACGAGGAGGTCGTTTCCGTTGCGCTAAGTCTATTAAACCTAATTGCTACAACGCCCAACTTTCAGAGGAGCAAGGTGGACCAAGAGCTCATGACCTCCATAGAGTCCTCATTAGCCCGACTGAGCAAGGCGACGGGGGAGAACGCAACGACGGCAGCCAATATAGCACGGTACCTGAAATACCGTGCAGAGTTTGATGAACCGTCGGAAACTCCGCTTAGCCAGACAGACCGGCAGATCGAAGATCGCAAGACGTACGCACTCGCAGTATCGTACATCACTCAGCCCGATTCGCCAGCTCCCGTTCGAGTTGAGGGCCTCAACATGATCAATGGTCTCATAGTGGGCAAGAGCACTGTTCTGGACGTTCCCGCAGTTTTGGTGCTCATGTCGTCGTTGTTGGCCGAGAATGACGACTACATCAATCTCCGCGTCATCAAGATCTACATCGAGCTCTCCAACAGACATCCCAAGTCCGTCACGCGGGAGCTGGTCGATCGCTACGTGGACGCCAACGAGATGGCGGCTGTCGACACCCGTCTGCGATTCGGAGAGGCGCTTATGCAGGTTGTGGAAAGATTGGGTGAGACATTTGCGGGAGACACGGCGCAGCAGGTTTGCAATGCCCTCCTGATGCTGGCTGGCCGACGTGGGCGGCGGCCAAAAACGGAGGCTAAACAGGCGAGGGAGGAGAAGCTGCGCAAGATGAAAGCTGAGAGGGGCGAGCTGGACGATGAGTTCGATGAAGAAAGTTCAGCAGACCTATCGGAACGCCAACGCGCAGATAACGCTATTCTGAACAGTATCGTGGAAGGTTGGGGTAGCAAAAGGGGTGCCGAGGACATTCGGATCCGAGGCTCGGCGCTGTCAATCTTTGCTGTCGGGGTCGAGACAAATATAGTCGGTATAGGTCCGGATCTAGTGTCATCGGCCGTCGATCTGAGCATGCAAGTTCTGGCACTGGAGAAGGAGCCCGAAAAGGGGATCCTGCGGCGGTCTGCCGTCCTCATCGTCCTCAGCTTTGTGAGGGCACTAGACGAGGCCAAGCAGCGCAAGCGACGTCTTGGCTTCGGCCTGACGGACGACAGCCGGGACAACATTACGCGTATTCTCGAGTACGTGGCAAGTACCGACAGCGACGGCCTGGTTCAACAGCATGCCCGCGACGTGGTTCAGAGCCTGGAGAACTGGAGGCTGAGCTCGCTTCTCCCGGCCGAGACGGGTGCAAGTGATCCGAGCAGCGGCATTACACGGCTGGCCGGCATAGATATTAGCCTGAGCAACAACGTCCAGGCCGGCAGCGGTAAGCAAACAAGGCGCGCAGTCATTGAGGAAATTGAGTGAAAGCCGCGTCAGTGTGTTTGGTACAATTGCGTGTCACTCAAACGTGCGCTTCCACTCTGGTTCCTTTCCGACCCTAGGATATCCCTGGCTCTTCTTCTCGCTCTTGTACTCAAAGCGGTTAATACGCTGTGGTGATCCATGACGGTTGCGTTTTTCGAAGCGTGAGTTGTACGAAGCACGTACGTAAGGTGTGGGTAGGGCTAGATCTCCTTTCAATGCGAAACCGCAGATCGACTACGTGATGGCCACGGACTCGACGTGCCGAGTGCAGGGTGTAACTGACATGATTTGAAGCCACAACTCAAACTCTAGAGAGATCTGGATCTGCTCATGGTTCAACGTTCACAATGGAGGCGGCTTTTCACGAGTTCCCGTTCTACCGAGGTTTTTGTTCTTGCTACCCGTCGTTATTGTTGCGACACACCGTTGTCCTGGTTGTGGTGGCAATGTGAACGAGCACACCACGAAGAAAACGAGACGAAAACGAGTGCAAATGTGAAACGCCTTAATTCATCCCAAATGAGTATATACAAATCAAGTCACGAGAAGGGCCTCCAAAAAAGAATTGTGCCCCCCTCCCAGTGTGCCGTCGGACCTTCAGATCGACCCACCCCAATTCTCCCAACCAAGGAACTCGGCGTACCTCCATTTCCCATGGTCATCGTGATATGAATCAGATGATTTACAGCATGATCATACCAGCAGTGAACAGGGCCAGGATAGAGGCAGAAACACCAAAGGCCTGGACAGTGGTGCCTGCGCTGGCAGGGCTGCCACGGTTGCCACCAGCTGCGAGTGAGGAAGTGCGAGGTCAGCATTGGTGCGCAGCAGAAGAGTGGGATCCCTTTCTCAGGGAATGCATGCATGGGCAGGAACTTACTGGTCTGCTTCGAGCAGAAGTCGGCGAGGGTGGTGTTGGCCTGGAGGGCCTTGAGCTTCTCCTCGGCCTTGGCAGCCTTCTTCTTGAAGGCGTCGGCCTTGGAAGAGTTGCCCTTGAACTTGGTGTCGAGGAAGGTCTGGTTGTTGGCGTGGTCGACCTCCTTCTGCAGCTTCTTGATCTCACGGCAGGTTTGCTTGTCCTTCTGGACGGCGCAGAAGGCGAGCAGGGTGGAGTTGCCCTGGAGGGTGGCGAGCGTAGCCTTGCGCTCCTCTGCCTTCTTCTTGATGTCGTCGGCCTTGGTGGAGTTGCCCTTGGTGACCTTGTCGAGCAGGGTCGAGTTGGCGGCGATCTTCTCGAGGCGCTCGAGGCGGTGCATCATGCCGCACTGGCGCTTCTCGTGCTGGACGGCGGCGATGGCGGCGCACTCGGTCACGAGCGTGGCGTTGGCCTCGAGGGTCTTGAGCTCGGCGGCGCCCTCGGCAGCCTTGGCCTTGATGGCCGCAATCTTGGTCGCGTTGTTCTTGGTCCGCTGCTCAAGCAGGGTCTCGTTGGCGGCCAGCTTCGCGAGGCCCTCGAGCTTGAAGATCTTGTGGCACATGGCCTTGGTCGAGTTGCCACCCTTGCCTTCCTTGTGGGCCTCCTGAGCCGCGTCCTCCTGGGCCAATGCCACGCCGGCCATGGCGAGGGCAATGATGTTGAGAAGCTTCATGGTGAATTTGGTGAAGGGAGGGATTTGTAAAAGGAGGAGAAAGAAACGGTCCAGCCGCAAAGTACAAATCCACCAGGGAATAGAGGGTTGAAGGGAATAAAAGGAAAAAGAGAAAAAGAAGAGAAGAACCGGGAAGGTTAATATGGAAAGGTTAGGCTTGAAGCTGGGACGATGGATTGGATGGGGGATTAGGTTCCCTCAAATCAAGCCAAGGAGGTCGGCGCACCGGCATTTATACAACTTTGGAGGCAAGACTCCCGGCAAGGTGAGTGCCATGCCGGAGACAATAGAGCGAACGGTAGTCGTCCCTCCTTCCCTCTCTCCTCGACTTGCCCATATCTCGCTCACTCGCTCATCCGGCCCATCCCCCACGTAGGGCCGGGATCTACCTTGGCGCCTACCGTCCCCCCCATGTTGATCCTCTTTTTTTTTTATTGTGAGAACCCCCTTGCAACGATGGGAAACGACTCGCGGCCAATGGTCTCTTTCAAACGCGTTGCCCGCCACAATACACACAACATACACAACTTCAAAACGACTTTTGGGACCCGGAGGGAGAGGAGTGGGGTGCTCGTTGATGTTTCATTACGGCAGCGGGTTGGGTCGGCGCTGGGGTGAGTGGTCCAGGGGTCCTACACCCGGGTCCCTGCGCCTGCGGGGACATGGTCGTCGTCGTCGTCGTCGTCGTCTTGGGAGGGGGGCTCCTCTTTGCTCGATCAGTGGGGGCCGTCTGCACGAGCCTACCAATATGTAGTAGTACTTCTACATGGTGAAAATGAAGGAGGACATTAGATGTGCCCGCCTGCATACACTGGATCGGCATGTCATCCAAAGCGAGTGGAGAGTATTATTTTTTGCTTTGCATCGAAAAGAGGAACCATGCGGTTAGACATCTTGGATAGTTGACCGGACGGTACCCGTTCTGGATCGGTTTCTGCCCCCGAGCAGAGTAGCATTCCATGCTACCCTTTGTCATAGGCCTGACCGGTCAAAGTTGCCCGTTCAAACTTGGTGCCAGGAGATTCACCCGGTTTGGTGACCCAGTGGTAGACCTGCGATCGAACGCGTGGCACTTCACCGTAGATTGCGCGTCAACGACTGAATTGCTAGCGGCAGGTAGTAATTTATGCAGGGGGAATCGTCTTTTTTTGCTTCTTGTTGTCTTTGTGAAGACTTAGGCTAAAGAAAAACAACAGCCAATAATACTCGCAGCGTGCAATCCCGCTAGATTTTGACATATAGACGAGTACTAGTAGTCAGACGTTGCTAAGATGCTTCTTGACATGGTTAATCCCAACAGAGGAGCCGAGAGCGTTGATGGGCTTGCCCAGCCTCGGGGTGCAGCAGATAGTAGAAAGCTAGGCTGTATTTGATTAATACTGTATATGCGAGTAGTGGCCTGTTGTTCATGACCAAACCTATGTACATAGTGGTTCGTTCGACAAGTCCACGGGCATGCTCATACATGCACGGCTAGTCGAGTCTTGCAGACTGATTATCTCCACAGCTCCCAGGCAGTGATGTGGGCGATAGTGTCAGGGAAGTAATGCCGCCCTCGGCCGGCCGTCTCGTTGGGCAGTTCGTAGGGGAGGGAAACGGGGAGAGACAAACAACACCCAGAAAGGTCGGGGGAGGGTTTTTTTTTCGAACGCCAAGAAACCCCCAAAGGGCGGGCTCCATCGCATCTCTGCGGGGACACCGCAGGATCTGATGGGTGCCATCCTGGTTTGATGGTGTGTGGGACTGGGTTGTGGTCAGGGGGGTCTCGTCACTTTTTGCTCGGTCGTGTTAGCCTGATCTACGTTACCCGCAACGGTCATACAGTACTACTTTGGGTGAGTGCTTCTTTTTTTCTGCAGTTCTGATCTGTTTGGTGGGAACTGGATTTGTTTCCTTGTTGTCCTGTGCGTATGTTTTATGCACCAATAAATCTGGTTGATATAAACTGGACGAAAGAGGAGAGAAGATGGCAAAAGTTAATAGCTTTATATAGTACCCTGCCAGCCAGCCAGCCACACACAGCTCAACCTAGGAATAACAAGAAAGATCATGCCATTAGGAACCTTGGTTAAACTCGAACTTGTTTCGTTTTCCGCAGAGTCGATCGAGAGACTATACTGTGCCGCACCTCTGCAGATAGCCCGCAGATTGCGGGTGAATAGCTGAAGCTTTTGCCATGACCCGTAGTCCCCCCAAGAGATCTACTGCAACAGTGCATGCCCAGCAATCGCTGGATTGGTAGGTCTTGGCTAAATGCTTGAGTTCCGGCATGCCCCTGTGCCTGTTCCCTTTCGGAGCAGATGGGGAAAAATCGACATGACTGGAAACCCCGTTTGACCTTTTTGGTAACAAGGATGTCCCGTACTTGAGTTGCTGGTTTGGGCGCAATGTTGGCCCGGAAGCCAGCCCAACCAGCGTTGACACTATTCCGGCTCTCCTCCCGTGTAAGTGAGGCAGTAATTATAGCATCATCCCATCCAGTCAACACGTTTCCGTGGCAGTGCTGAACAAAAGAGAAAAAAAAACCGAAATTCATAGTCTATTCTATTCCAAGAAAAAGTATTTCCTGCCCCCACACCTTGAGCTCTTTTGTTTTTCATGCTGCCGTTATCAACACGCTGTCATAGCGGCATTGAACACTCATGGCATAATGTGGGAGCGTCTCTGCACGAAAGAGAAACAAAAGATGGGATGAAGAATGTTCGGCGCCTGAAAAACAGGGAGGCGAG
Source organism: Pseudopyricularia javanii (assembly GCA_031001725.1). Lineage (NCBI taxonomy): Eukaryota > Fungi > Ascomycota > Sordariomycetes > Magnaporthales > Pyriculariaceae > Pseudopyricularia > Pseudopyricularia javanii. The sequence goes on along the minus strand of JARHUK010001259.1, from coordinate 4,493 downwards.
TTTTTGCTCATCCATGGCTTCTTTGTAATTATCTATGTACTTACTCTTCATTTACCGGCACCAGCAACACCTATGTACCTGGTCTCGTTCCGGCAAGCAGCGCACCGACGCAGATCAACCGATGAGCAAACACAGGTAGGAGATTAAATCCCCAGGCGTTCCCATGCTAGCCACCGCGTAGCAAGAAAGATATGACAAGTAATAGAAAGAAAAAGAAAAAACAACAACACATAATTACAGAAAGTTCATTTATGGGAATAATACTATGTAGACACAAATCATGGTCAGCCCGAGCAGGTTCATCCCAGCGCAACTCTGTTTAAAAAAAAACCATCATCCATTTATTTTCTGCCTTTGGAAATAAA
>JARHUK010001255.1:0-10688 GCA_031001725.1 Pseudopyricularia javanii | reverse complement strand
GTGCTGTTGTTGGGGGGGTGCGGTGAGGCGGTACGCAACGTTACAATTAATGGTAGTGGTAGTAGTAATTAGTGGGTTAGAGTTGATTTCGATGAAGTTTGGCTGACTTTCTCGGGCACAGACTCTTTTCTGGTTCGTTCAGTCAGATCAGGAAGATTAGCTCAACATGATTTAGTTTGCACGAGTACGAGGATGGATGCCGAAAAGTGTCGATACCACAATCATCTCAAGCTGGGTTGACAAGACAATTCTGCGCCTCTATTGCGAGTTTCGTCTAACTTTACTGATGATGGCATCCAGCTGCTTCGATAGGGTCCTAATAAATTTTCAACAACAGAATAATATCTTAATTCTTGACATTTTGTGTGAAAAAGGTTTCTGAACAGAGTGGGAGCAATGGTGTTGACGGCAGTACGGTACTGGAAGGGTTAACAAGTTTTGACCACAAGATCAACAAAGAATCCGGAAGTGAAGAGAGCGGCCACGGTTCTGTTGGGCAGCGAGGTATGCCGTTGGATGAAATATGGCGATGTCTGAAGCCGTTTAAGTAAGCCAGCGGCTTGAGAACAGGAAAAAAAGACGTCGAAGACGCAAAACTCATGCTGCTCAAGCTATTAAAGAACAAGGCAAAGTGCCAGAGTGGGATGGTTGGCACAGGGGACTTGGGAACGGCTTTCGAGAATGTTTGATTTTTCCCGCAAAGCCGAAGCAAGGCAGAACAAGGTGAGGCGAGAGTGAAAAGTTCGAGGTGGAAAATTCCTGCAAAGCTCACTGAGCTATTTCTTCTGTGTTTCCTTCGAATTTGATATCCGAATCAAAACACCAACAAACTGCCACCGCAAAGGAGCTCGCAGTACATCCCGCTACGGGACAGGACTGAAAGCTCTGGTGGTTTGCAAAAGGATTCCTGAATTCCATTTTACGTTGCACTACCGATTTTCCTGAAGACCAAACAAGTCGTATTACGAAGCACACGGAATTCAGCCTGGACTTGAGAATCTCGTCAGACCTCCCGACCTCGCGTTCTTCAGACTATGTTCTCGCAGCAGCACGCCGCACCACACCAACACTTTGATCTTGTAAGTAAACAAAGATCGCGTCCAGAGTCACAGCAGGAGACAAATGATGCCTTTGATTTCAGTCTGACGTCTCCCAGCGATGGACAGCGTAACGGGTGGCGCAATTGCCTTCATATTCGTGATGTTCTTCCGCATCGCCTGGGACTTCTGTGCAATGTGTGCATCCCCACGCAAACACGATATCAAAGAGCCCACAGATATCGAAATGCAGAACATGAGTGTATTGCAAACATCTGCTGCAGTTCAGGAAGACGCATCCCGTCCTTACCGTCCGGAGAGCCAAGACTGGATGACGGTGACTCGGCCGCACCCAGAGCCCGCTTCCGCTTCCGCTTCCGCTCCAGGCCCTGATCCTAATCCCGCGATCAACAGCGGCAACGAAGACACATCGAGTAGGTACCGTCTGGGAGGTACCGACTGGTCCACTGGGACGGTCATGTACCGAGAAGATTGGACCACGGTGATGCGGATGCACGAAGAAGCCGAGACCGAAGCCAGGGCCAATGCTCCCGCTCGCGCCCCCGAAAGCCCTAGCGCCAGCACGACACGGGCCCAGCGCAAGCAGACCTCCGAGTGGGCCACGCCGAAGCATCTGCAACGGGGCAGCCCCAATGCAAGCTGGCCACGCCCCTCCCGGCAGCAAAGCTTCGACTGGACCCTGGCTCGGCCGACGCGCCCACTGTCACCTCCCGCCGCGAGCGTCGGCCGCAACGCAGGCAGGTCGCTTGTGAGCCAAGAGACTCCTGCTTCTCCTGATAGCGCTGGAAACGGCCGCACTACGCGCAGGTGGCAGGTGCCCCCGCCGCCCCGTGTCTTCGACTGGCCTGCTCCCTATACCGAGCAGTTCAACAATAGCGGCGAGGGCTCCAGTTCTCGGATGTCAAGATTCAGGAACAGCCACTACAACAAATGGTTTTGATTTCGTGAGATCGAGATCCCGTGGTTCGAGAGCCTCTGGCTGGGACGAGACCACCAGAAGTATTTGCTTCTAGACTAGGGATTAGTACTCTCGGTAAGCTCTCTATCATTGCGCCGCATCGTAAAGAGCAAGCTGTGGTTTAGGTCCGTGACTACCTACCTACTAACACTTTTTCATCACACAAGGGGAACCAGGAACCAGGAGCGCGGCTACGGAACTTGACAGCTGACCATCAGCTTCATATTCAGTGCCAATTTCCGAAACCAATAAAAAATACCAAGGGGAATAGAAAATGAAAAAAAGAGCAAGGAAAGAGAAATAAGAATCTCACAAAAGGGCCATCAATTCACCACACAGTCATCCTCCGGGCGTGAGTTATGGGCGCAGTATCTCGTCAGCAGCAGATGGACGAGGATATGAAACGGGTGGCACCACGACGCTATCCAATGACGGCCCATATTTTCATGGACATATGAATATGCGATGTTTTCTTTTTCTGGTTGTTATTTTGTTTCTCGCAAAATACCTGCATGCATTTTGCATTGCATGGGCAGAGCAAGGTCTTTTCGTTGATTTCGCCCGCATGGATGGGGACACGCACATTGTAAGGAGTCAAGAGGGAGGCACAAGGTGTAACAACGCACTTGAGAGACTTTTTCCTCAGCAAAGGATGCGTCAAGGGCTTCATGGCGCCCAACAGTGCAAGCCTCAAAGTCAGGATTGGCGGGCAGTGCCAGTTCAGGAGGTACCTTTTTATGCATGTATCGCCCCCAAGTTCTTCTCGTACCTTTTTCATGGAGTTCCCGACAACGAATCGCAGAATAAAACACAAGTATTTCTCATTAGAGCGACAACTGTATGTGTACAGGCCTTCGCCGAGGGCCGATGCCTGCAAATCCGAAAGCAACATCAACCCTGCCACCGAGTGACTCAGTTGCCGTTCCTCACAGAGTACAACATACGGAGATACCGACGGGATCCAGTCAAGATGGGCGGGGCTTTGTACTATCTTTGGCGGGGAAAGAGGCTAAAAACGCGTCTTCACGCGACGGGGCTGAAAATTTGTTTAGGACTACCCCTCATGACGACAACTTTTTTTTTTCTTCTCTTCCACAAATACTACTATATAAGTCGAGCATCGAAAAAAAAACCACCCACACTGAAGTGCGGAACGGTCCTAGACGCATTTCGATAGTCTTTTCATAACTTTTATCAGCTCACAACCGATTCTTTACTTTGTTCGTCTCTTCTAGCAGTTCGTCAGACCCCTCGTCGTCGCCAGTCTTGGACCGACCACCACCACTTAGCGATTCGAGACCACAATCTCCGGCACGATGAAGTATATCGTTGTCAATGGAGGTGTCATCAGTGGAGTGGGCAAGGGCATTATAGGTTGGTATCCTCACCGCGGACAATGAAAATGTCATGGGCAACCTCATTGGGACTAACAATTCGCAAAGCCTCGTCCACCGGCCTGCTCTTGAAGTCCGTTGGCCTCAAGGTCACGGTAAGTACATATCACATACTTGAAGGCGGTCGTTGCCGGCGTTGCTGACCTTATACCTCCATCAACCCTAGGCCATCAAGATTGACCCCTATCTCAATGTCGATGCCGGCACCATGAACCCATTGGAGTGAGCACCAACTCGCTTCGGACCGCCCTCTTTCATGCCCGCTTCCGCGTGCTGATATCGTCCAATCCCACAGGCACGGCGAATGCTTCGTCCTGTCCGACGGCGGCGAGGTCGACCTCGACATGGGCAACTATGAGAGGTACCTAAACGTGACCTTCACCCGCGGCCACAACATCACCACGGGCCAGATCTACAAGTCGGTCATCGACAAGGAGCGCAGGGGTGACTTCCTGGGAAAGACGGTCCAGATTGTGCCGCACATAACAGATGCGATCCAGGAGCGCATCGAGCGCGTCGCCCGGATCCCCGTCGACGACTCGGGCGAGGAGCCGGACGTCTGCATCATTGAGCTCGGAGGCACCGTTGGTGACATTGAGTCCATGCCTTTCGTCGAGGCCCTCACCCAGCTGCGCCACAAGTACGGCCGCAGCGGCTTCTTCAGCATCCACGTTTCCTTTGTCCCCGCCATACACGGCGAGCAAAAGACAAAGCCGACACAGCACTCGGTGAAGACGGTCCGAAGCGCGGGTCTCATCCCCGATTTGCTGTGCTCACGCTGCAACAAGCCGCTGGAGCAGAACACGGTGAAGAAGATTGCTCAGATGTGCCAGCTCGAGCCTGAGCAGGTTCTTGTTGTCTACGACATGCCCTCAATCTACCAGGTCCCGATGCTGCTCGACCAGCAAGGCTTGGTCGCTCAGCTAGGGACATCGCTTGGCCTCGACAGCATTGTCCGGGACCCATCACGCTCGCAGTCCGGGTCGCAGATGTGGAGCGTTTGGCAAGAGACAGTCGGCGCCATGGACAGCGAGGGCAAAGTCACCATTGCCCTGGTCGGCAAATACACGGAACTGCACGATTCGTACCTCTCCACCATCAAGGCCTTGGAGCACTCGGCCATGAAGTGCCGACGTAGGTTGGACTTGCAATGGGTCGACTCGGAGCATCTCGAGCCCCAGACCGCCAAGGCGGACTTTGACGCGGCCTGGGACAAGGTCAAGACCGCAGATGGAATTCTTGTCCCCGGAGGCTTTGGAAGCCGCGGCGTTGAGGGTATGGTTGCGGCGGCCAAGTGGGCTCGCGAGCAACGCAAGCCTTACCTGGGCGTCTGCCTGGGAATGCAGGTTGCTGTCATGGAGGTTGCACGGAACGTCTGCAACCTGGAGGGCGCAACTTCTGAAGAGTTCCAGGCGACTGCCGAGCACAAGGTTATTATCTTTATGCCCGAGATTGACAAGACCACCATGGGAGGCACCATGCGTCTCGGCCTGCACGACACCCACTTCCAGCCCGGCAGTGAAGGCAGCAAGATCCGGTCCCTTTATGGCAACAGCCCGGTTGCGAGGGAGCGCCACCGTCACCGATACGAAGTCAACCCCGAGTACATCGACCAGCTGCAAAGCCAGGCCGGTCTTCAGTTCTTGGGCAAGGACGACAAGGGCGAGCGCATGGAGATCCTGGAGCTCAAGGAGCACCCGTACTACGTCGGCGTGCAGTACCACCCCGAGTACCTCAGCAGGGTTCTGGACCCGAGCAAGCCCTTCCTCGGCCTTGTAGCTGCCGCATCCGGCTGTCTAGACAAGGTCACTGCGGACGTGCTGGCGGATCACAAGAATGGTGTCAATGGTGTCAACGGAAACGGGGTTCACTTTTAGAGAAAACATCGAGATTGCACTGTTGATCATTTGTAAATCACAATGGGTTTCGGATACCAGGGTAAAATGCTCATTTCTGTCGCTTACGTGGGTCTTTGCAGGCCAATTTCTTTGGCGAGTACGCTTGATGATGCCTTCAGGAACTCATACCTGTCACGTATTTTGTTCTACTGTTCTACTTTCAAGCCTCGGGAAACCTTTGTCTGCATTCATACGGCCTACTAGACGCTGAGCGGAGTAGCAGGGTATACCGGGTGAAACTGGTATACCTGACGCTCAACGTGTGCTGTGCCACAAGACGACAGTCAAAATTGAACGGGTGCGTAACTTCCTGACGGGTTGTGGTCTTTAATTGACCAAGGTTTCATAAATGACGCCGAGATTATGTACTAGATATTCGGAATCTTCTCCGCCGGGGTAGCTGCACTGGTATCAATTTATAACTGGTGAAAATGGGCACAATTCAGAATAGCGAAAACACAGCTGTCCAAGAAACAAAAGCCTCGAACTCATCAATGGGCGTGCGGCCCGTTAAGGATCCCCTCATCGTCGTTAACTCGGTGCTCCACCGCCCAGCCTTTGACGGCGTCAAAATCCCTACAGACGTGGCGGGACCCCATGACGGCTGGCTCAAACATCGTGGCGGGGATAACATCTGGGTGACCCTCGAGCGTAGTGTCTGCGTGGCACATGAGCGTCAGACGCAAGTACTCGAAGCAGTGCCGGACGTGCGCGGGTATCGTAGTCTTGTTGCGGACAGCGTTGTTGTAGTCGGCCATGATGGTGTACTGGATACGAGTTTTGGTCTCGAGGGTTAGTATTGGCAGAGCTGGGGGAGTGCGGGTGGTACTACGCCATGAGGGCGACGGACAAGACTTACGAGACAGTGAATTTCGTGAAAGACGGCGATGGCATAGACGTTGTGGCCTTGGCCGTCGGAGGATGGGGCGGTCAGTCGGTCCAGGCCGTGAGAGGCTTGCATCCAGCCTCTGCCCTCTGCGAGGTGATGAGTGACCGAGACTCGACAAGACCCGGAGTTTGGCGGGTTGGTCTGCTTTTCGGTGAGCCCGTGTTGACTTACTTGGAATCATTTCATCCCATCGTTCCAAGAGGGCATCGACCTCAGCGTCAGATGCCTCCGAAGGGTCGACAGTGTAGTCTGGGACGTAGTCAAAATGTTTGACCACATTTGGGACTGCAAAGGATTTTTTTTGGGTCAACCGAGGGAACCATCACGCCGCTGAGACCCCCCTCCAACATTTATCTAACTTACATTCTGGCACGTTTCCAGAAGAGTCACTACCGATCACCACCCGGTGCATAGCGGCGCTCAGGGATGCGAGAACGAGTACGGACGCGGCCGCCACAATGATCATCCACACTGCCAGCAGGATCCTCGCAGCCCAGAGCCACACCGTCGTCGTCGGTGGCCCTCCACGCCTGGTTGGGGCGTCCCATGGGAGGAAGGAAGAGCCCCCTCTAGACATTGGGGTATCGGCGTCGTCTCCCGTCGTCAGCTCGAGTTTCGGCCGGCCATTGTTGAGGGGGGACTGGTCGACCGTGTTCAGATGCTGGTACTTGAAGGACGGCATGGGGAGGGCAGTGGAGGATAGTGTGGCCACCGTGGTTCTGGTGGAGGTCAGCGTGGATTGATAGGTGTTATGGCAGTTGTGATACCAAAGATCGAGGTCATCTTTTCTTATTCCCTCGAGTCACCCTGGGCATCGGCCGATACTACGGGTTTATATGATTGTTATTAGATCCAATTTGTCCCTCTAGTATTTGGTTTCATCCTCAGCGGTTGTTGGTTGGCAACACTTTTTCGCCACGCCTTGCCCTTTCGAGCTCTCAATAGACGATGGTGGCCTATTCACCTGGTCCTTATTGTCCCTTGCAGCTTCTACAAGGGCCGGCATGCTTTGAGCTCGCCTCGGCTAGCGGAAGAGCCGATTCGCTCACGAGAGCATGCTTTCTTTAGGATTTGGGGAAGATTTGCTCTCTGGGACGTATTTGTGAGTGGCGATATAGCATCTTGTTTGGAGAATGAGAAGGGACGCCACTGGTTCCTGACATTGCTGAAGTGAGTGGGCTTCAGGCTTGTGTGTGCGTGTTTTTGGCAGGGGAGAGCCCCTAAGTCTGCCGATCAGACCCAAGGGATGCGGGGGCCACAGGGCGCGGGCACAGCCTTTATGCTTCCAACTTTGACAATCTGGCTGTTTTTTTTCAGGAGGATGTTGCTTAGCTGCTGATATTCTACTTTTTTCTCTTGGGAAAAAGTCTCTCGGCTTTCGTTCAAGGGAGCGGAGGGCATCGGTGTCAAGATTTCTTCATTTCCTACTCGTTAGCGCCGAATCTCCAGCATACTCGTCTGCGCTCTTGTGCGAAGGCATACGAGACCGATACTCCAGTCTAGCAGAGTCAATCTTCACGTTAATGCAGGCGCGTGAGGCCGTCTGGAAATTCTCTGCTGCTCGCCAACATCGGGCTCTCGGTCAGGCGGCCCCCGAGAGAGCTTTACGGCCGCTCATATACTTATTACTAACTAGATTTGTGCTTGGGCATAGAAGAGATCAAGAGCCTGCTGGCCATTAACCTTCGGCAGTTTGTTTTTCGGTGCAAAGCGTGTAGAGCCTGACAGATATAGTGTCCCCATCACGGTGTTCGTGACAACCTAGCGTCTGGCTCGGAAAGATGACTGTGAGCATAAATCAAGGCGTTTCCCACAATTTACTGTTGGCACGAGGCCGGCATTTCGCAGCCGTGATTTATCTGTACAGCAGTCATGCCCCTCCAAAAGACACACCTACTCGTTGCCATCTTGGCAGTTGCCTTCAAAGGGGCTGCCGCTCAAGATGTCCTTGCTGATGGATGTACCTCTGACGACCTATTCTATAATTTATCCTTTGATGAAAACATCGACGCAGCCATCCCCTTTTGCAGCTCTTTTCTCGGAATCCCCCAGCAGACTACAACTATCACCGTGGCCGGCTCCGGGATACTAGTCTCGGTCGCATCAACCACAGAGATCTACACTTTTACAGACGGAACAACTCTTCAGCGGAGACAAGCATCCGCTACCATTGCCCCGCGACAGGAGGGTCCAGACGATGGTCGAATGTTTGTTTATGACGAGATTCAACAATATCCCCACTGGCTAGGACGATGTCCGGCCGAATCCATTGCAGAGGCGTGCGAGAACTTTGAGATCCTTCCAGGGCCCGATGTCACTGTCACCGAGACGGTTGGGGCCCCTTCGCTTACAGTTAGTTGAACAAGCCGCATAGCTACCTAGTAACCAACTAATCCTCGGATTACGAAATTCTCACACCTTTTCTTCCTCACCAGACTCTTTCCGGAACGGAGACTGCTGTATGTCGTGTAACCAGAGTATACGAGCGACGATACTACCAAAAGGGTGCTCCGGTCAGCTATTACGCACAAGTTCAAGTACGTACAATAAGTCCATGGGTTCTTCATCATGACACGCCAGCGACAACATGGGATAACATGTCCAACCTTCACACTGCAGATGCTACTCGGCAGCCCCATTTTGAACCCCGTGTGGAAAATATCCCATGAACCTTATGTTCGCGATAAAGGCTTGGAGCCATATAATAGGCCCGACACTAACCTCGCAATCCGGCCCGCTAGACTTATGCTCCGGTCGACAGCGACCCAGGCCCGGACGGCGAGTACTCCAAGGGCCTGGCCCAATGTCAGAGTATTTGCAACATCCGCGAAGACTGCACGTTTTACTTCCTGGTGGGCTATGATGGGGATGCTGTCAATCCAAGGGCCGCTTATTGCGGATACGACAACAGACCATTCGACCCGAGCACATTGAGGCCAATTTCATATTTCAGCTTCAGCGTCGGTTACGAGAGGGTGAGGACCGATCATAACTGATCGATTTGCGGAGAGAGGCGGAGTCATTCCGAGAATTTTTAATGGCATTTGATAACAGGCATATATGGGATCGAGGCAGTTTCGTTGGTTTCCTTTCGGTGTCATGTACTTGAACATGGCCTTTCGAATGGCCTAGGTGGTAAAGAGGCTGAGGTAATGGGTGACAAGAGAACAAAGACACACAGCTCAATTTAAATTCCCAGTAGTTCCTGTCAATCATCGGGTATGAAACCACACAGTCAAAAAAACTAGACGCGATTCGTATGTTCCAAGGAGATTTCTAATCAGGATCTCTATGGGTGGCTGTTTGGTCCCCAACAAACTTACCTCCCGTAGTACTCAAGATAGCTATTTTGAAATATTACAGTTACACGGACACATCCAAGTTCAAAAAGGTTATTGCTCGGAATCATTGATATTATGGTTGGCCGCTGAAGCGAGAGCCTTTTGTGGTTCCCTTCACCACGGTGTCTTTAGGAAATCTACCTAGGAGTGAGGACCACATGAAGCGGGCCCTTTTCCCATACAATAACGAGGTTCCTCTGCTTACCTACCCAGTTTCGACTGTCCTCCTGGAGCGCAATATCAAAGTTATACATCATGTGAGCGAGAATTAGTCGCAGTTCCATGTTTGCTAGTCTGAAATACGAAAAAAAAGATCTTGTCAGCGATGTCGTTCTTCAGGGCTTGCCACATCATATGAAGTGGTAATGGAGGCCGCGAGTATGAGCGGCAATAAGAACGGTACAGGCCATAGACTTGCGTGGGAAGTAGCAGACTTACCCCTTGCCAATGCAGTCCCGGCTTCCAATGAAGAAGGGATGAAACCCGGCGCGTGCGTCGTCGGCGTACTCAGGATCACCCAGCCACCGCTCCGGACAGAATTCCTCCGAGTTGCGCCACAACTTCGGGTCTCTATACAAGCCATATCCCCAGATGCCGACAACGGTCTGAAAGGTGGCAACCATCGCAAGTGTTAAAAAAAATGTCTTTCCCACGGGTAATCATACGGAGATGAGACTGAGAAAGGCAAGGAAAACATACCTTGGGCGGCATGGCCATCCCACAAATGACGTCAGCCTCGCCGGTGATGCGCAGGGAGGCCGAGCCGGTCTGGGGGTATAACCTCATGGTCTCCTCGAGGCAGGCTCGGAGGTACGGCAGGCGGGCGTCCACGTTCTCGAGATTGATCTCTGCGCTGGAGGAGAAGGCAGACCGCACTTCGGCCTTGATCTTGGCCATGGCCGCGGGCTTCTCGAGGAGGAATGCAGTCGCGGCGCTGAGGGTGCCGGCCGTGGTCTCGGAGCCGGCGCCAATGAAGACAATTGCGTGGGGAATCATATCGTCGATGGTCATTTTCTGTCCCTTGTTAGTTGAACTGATTGCTATTGTGCCGGCGTCTGAGTCTAGTGCGGGTATAAAAATGTGCCAAAGTTCTGTAGTACACATACCCACTCGTCAATCTTCATGATTAGTGGATTCACCAGATCGAGTC
>JARHUK010001253.1:0-13993 GCA_031001725.1 Pseudopyricularia javanii | reverse complement strand
ATCTAACCAAGATCCCGAGCTTTGCCGGGCTCCCCGAGACGTTTTGAGAAGGCGATGATGAATTTTGATAAGAGGCGTTTGGTTTTGTTCTTTCTTTTTTGTGGTTCTCTGCTCGGGCCTTCGTTTTTTGAGGGGACGCATTATAAACGGTCTGGATTGATTGCACGGTTTGCAACGGATATAAAACTCTAACGAACTCATGTAAATAGGCGGACAAGGTAGCCACGCTGACCAAAGACGGCAGTTTTTGTATTTAGATAGATGGGATCAGAGACATCAGGCTCTGTGTAAATGGAAAAGGAGCAGTCTGACTTTTGAGATTGGCGTTTCTTGTGAAATGATGTGTCTCCATCGGCAAGCGTGAACATTAAAAACTCCATCTACGTACCGACACATTCTGACTTGGTCTTTTTTAGGCTTGGGCTATTCCAGATCCATTGCGACATCGGTGTATTAGCAGAGTTACTTACTCATCATGCGGATAATTGCCGTTATTGCCGGGCCTATAATCGATGATGGCACCTTGATTTGTCTGTTATCTCTCGAGCTCCCAACCTTGCTCCGGTGAAGGAGGCATCACTTGTTAACAGGTGGGTAAACGTTATGACCTAGCGGCCCCTCCGATCCTTGAAGCCTGTGGGTTGAGTGGAAGGGTTTTACCAGGTACCTCTTTCCATTTAATAATACCTGATAGATCGTGCGTATACGCGAACGACAATCACCTTTGCTATTGGTCATCGATGAGCAATTTGTGATGCTTGGTTAGTAGTAGCCAATGTTCCATTCTCTCGGTTCGGCGCGCGCTGAGTAAGAACCTCTTTTTACAAAAGGCCCCTTAATACTACACATCATTCCTACCCAAGCTTGCCTTGCTTCGCGGAGTGTGCTGGGGTTAAATTCAACAAAAAAGAAGAAAAAAAATAATCAAGTATTAGTTAGAAAGGGTTTGTTCGCCCGCGGATCTGCAGTTCAACAAAGCTGCCCCTGTCTTCCTAGTTCCAAGGGATCACAACTTCATCATGAGTTCACCGGATCCCGAAAAGGGCGCAGTGCCCGATATGAACGAGGGAGAAGCGCGTACTGAAGCTGGCGACAACGACGGCGAGGGATCCCATACCTTTGCGCCCATCCGGACCACTCGACCCGACACAGCGGCGACCAAAGAGTGCGGCGGCGGCGGCGGCGGCTCGCTACATAGGAAGCAGTCGTCGGCCTCGAGGTCCATTACGCGTCAGCGCTCCAATAACGGATACGGCTGCTGTGACGGAGACCACCTCGATGTCGACGACGGCGGCTCACGCTCGCCAAACAGCGAGAGCGACGCTAGCCAGTACGACGTCGGCTTCGACAAGGGGAACCTCGATCCCGACTGCCCGAGGAGCATGGCTCGGTCCAAGAAGTGGCTGATCGTCTTCATCACCTCTATGGGGAGCCTCTGTGTGTAAGTATCCGCAGACGCCCTCCTCTATTCCAGTGCTTTTGGCTAAGACAATTTTCCTTCGCAGAACATGTGCCAGCTCGGCCTACACGTCAAGCTATGCCCAGATGAATGCCGAGTTCGGGAGCCCCAAGATCGTGGCAACCCTGGGCCTGTCCACCTTCGTCCTAGGCATCGCCCTAGGACCCGCGTGGTCGCCCCTGAGCGAGTTCTACGGCCGGAGGCCCATCTACCTCGCGTCGTTTGCCCTCTTCGCCGTCTGGCTCGTCCCTTCAGCCGTGGCGCAGAACATCCAAACCATGATCATTGCCCGTTTCTTCCAGGGCCTCTCGGGCAGCGCCTTCCTCTCCGTCTCGGGCGGGACGGTGGGTGACCTTTTTGCCCCGGGCGAGATGTCGGTCCCCATGGCTCTCTTCACGCTTGCGCCCTTTTTCGGCCCCAGCATCGGGCCCTTGCTGGGAGGATTCATCAACTTTAACATAGACTGGAGGTGGACCCACTGGGTCCTCCTCATCTGGGCTGTGGCCCTGTTCGCTGCCCTCGCGGCCTTTGTGCCCGAGACGTACCACCCAGTGATATTGCGCAACAAAGCGCGCAGGATAAGGAAGGAGACGGGCGATGAGCGGTACAGGGCGCCCATCGAGCGCGTGACCAAGTCCATCCCCAGCACCGTCGGGCACTCGCTGCTGCGGCCGTTCCAGCTGCTCGTCTCGGAACCCATCTGCGTGGCCCTCGACGTTTACTCGGCCATCCTCCTCGGCATCCTGTACTTGTTCTTCGGCGCCTTTCCCCTGGTCTTCAGCGTCAACCACGGCTTCAACGTGTGGCAGGTCGGCCTCACGTTCCTCGGCCTGGGCATCGGCATGTGCCTCGGCGTTGCGACGACCCCATACTGGGACCGGGTCCGCAACCGCCTCATAGCCAAGCACGAGAAGGAGACGGGCGTGGCCGGCGCCAGTGAGCCCGAGTTTCACCTGCCGCAGGTCATAGCCGGCGGTATGCTGATTCCTGTTGGCATCTTCTGGTTTGCCTGGACGACGTATTCCTATGTGCACTGGATGGTCCCCATCGTTGGCTCGGGTGTATTCGGGGTAGGGTACGTACCTTGTTCTCTTTATCCAAATTCTTCAGCGGCCTCACATGATTGTCCCCATTTCGTCGGCGATCCCGAATTATTCCTGGTGCTCTTTTTGGGACCAAACTGCTCCAATCAAGGTGCATCGTCCTTGGTGAGGCTGCTTCCAGTCACACCTAAAATCTGGCTGGTCTAAATCCAGCAGTCACAATGGAAAAAAGAGAGGACTAGACAACCGTGGGGACCAGATCATGGACCTTCAGCTTGTATTACAATGAGCGTGTTTAGTCATGCCTTGGTCAGACGGCAGTCTGCATTTTCTCCATAAGCATGTCCGGCCTTTCGTAACAGACAGAATGCAGCTAACCGCCTCGATTTTCCTTTGCTTCTTTTTTGCAGAAACATGCTGGTATTCAAGGGAATCTTTACATACCTGGTAAGCTTGTGGCGTCCCCCTCATCTCTTTGTCTCTGTGCCACCACACCTTTTGGTCTTGCGGAAATTATCATGTCGTCAAGTCTGGCCTGAAACCTGCACGATCGAGACAATCAGGCTCTGCTTGGCTAATACAGGGGGGAAAAATAGGTTGACGCATACTCAACTTATGCGGCCAGTGCGCTGGCGGCAAACGTGTTTGTGCGATGCGCATTCGCTGGTAAGCAGCAACATCTTCCCATGCATTGCTCGCCTGAATGCAACCACGGAAACCCGCAGAAACAGTCACACTGACCGTTGTGCAAACATCCTTCTTTCTACCACAGCTGCCTTTCCCCTGTTCGGCGTTGAGATGTACACCGCTCTTGGGGATCAATGGGCCACATCAGTGCTAGCCTTTCTGACAGTGGCAATGCTGCCGTTCCCGTTTATCTTCTTTTATTATGGAAAGAAGATACGCGGGAAGAGTCGATATGCCACCAAGTGATATTAACCTTGGAGCAAAATCGAGCGACGATACGGGTCGAGAGTAGGTAGGTAGGAACCTTTTCAGAACGCATGAGACTATATTCATGCCGGTTTCGCCATGTAGCGAAACCAGCCAGCAGAAACGTCTGGGATGTGGTACCTATTGCGCCATCAACAAAGGAGTTGACATGCTCTTCCTTGAGTTTAACATGGCGTCGTCCAGGGCCGCTGTGGCGGACAACAGTGGTGGTATCAACACGGTTTGATTGTTGGTGGGTAGCACTTGGATAGATAGCTGCCTGCTCCGGTAGTATAACGCTCCGCTCTTATGCCTTTATGCTCGTTCCCGGGCGCCAAACACGATGGCAAGCAGTCATAGAGGCGGTGCATCCCATACCGCGCACGATCGGAGATGATAAAGACGAATGAAACAAGGAGTTGAGAAAGGCCAGCTCACTGATGCATGTGATCGACGGCATGTCGCTAAGTGATGGGAGGCGTCGGCCAGGCTCTGATCGGTCAGTAGCGAAAATGGGCTGGAGGCGATATGAGGTCGCTGACGCATATATGCAAGGGAGGCGGTGCTGTGATGAGAAAAGTGGCCTATAACACAAGGTGCCCGAGTCGATAACAGTCTGAGACTGGGTATAGCACACGACCCTGATTCAATACATGTCGTCGGGAGGACCCTTCCAGTTCCCCGGGCACATCATCGGATTGTGCGGTGTGATGGTAGGAGGTCACATATATGTCAACTCATCTCGCCACAGCAGCCTAAAAAGTGTCAGAAAACAAGGTAGGCGAGATAGGACGTAGATGCGAGTTGTTATAAACGGTGCCTCCCGTGGTCAACATCCAGGTAGGTAGGGCAGCATGGATCGGTTTCTGTCTTGGAATAATTCGAATCCATCTCATCTGCGACAGTAGATCTCGGAGACTAGATGCTCGGAATGTGAGATGTGATAGAAGTTTTTTTTTTAGGCGGGTGGAAGATGGTGGTAGCGAAGAACACGAGGAAGGGGCCCATGAGAGTGCGAGCACGGCATCAGGCAGGATGTTAGGGAGGGTGTGCGCATCTTGGCAGGGTGAGAAGGGCGGCGTTGCTGCCAGAACAATATCTATGTCGCCTTGTGCAACATCCGTCAGTGAATATACATTGCATTGCATTGCACTGAGATGGATGGATTGGTGGGAAGAAGACAGCCTTCGGAGGGCTCCGATGCATTGGAATCCGGCCCGGATCATGCAATATCGTTTGCTGATATCACATCAGTGGGAGCGAGGAAAGCGGATGAATGGAGAAGACGAATAAGAACAATGATAATGATGTAAGTAGGCAACGTGGTAGTTAACCGAGGTAGGGGAAGAGAGGGTGTGGGAAACCAGCACACCTCCGATGCAAGTTGCCGAGAGAATGCGTTGTCAACAGAAGTTCCAAATAGGTCATTGCAACGAACTTCCTTGCTGAGCTTTCCGGAAATTGTTGGAGTGGTGATGGATGGTTCCGACTCTTCTGCTGTTACCATCGGGGCATGATGTTGGCGATGGTGGCACATGGCGACAACGACGGCGGAAGCAACAGCCCCTCGCTAGGTACCTACGGGTACGGGTACGTACCCGAGGTACCCTAGCTGATGGATGGGATACGGCATCCATCCTGGAGCTGAAGAATACGAAGTGGGGTTATTGGGTGTGGTGGTGCAGGGTAAGATCAGGTTGTTGTCCAACCGTATTACCTAATCTACAACGCCAAGTCTAGACCAAGGCTCGGAAGAAGGTTTTGCAGCGGGGGCAAGCGTGATCCGGTCCTCTCATTGGACAGAACATTCACTCCAAGCATTTTTTAGTGGACCATCAACCAGTCCAAAGCACTTTGTTCATCAGCACCTTTTGGAGAGAAAGGCTTTTCCCCGCTCGTGTGGCCTGCATCATCAACATCACCTCCAGCCCAGGAATGGTGTGGGATTGGATGGGATGGATTTTCCCTATTGCTATACACCCCACAACTAAAAAGTCTCTGCGGGCCTGGGGAGTACCCTCCCGTCTCTACGGCCATTGACAGTGACTTCTCGCGCCGCGCAACCGCGTACCTTACCTGGACATCCGCCATCCGCCCCAGCCGTCACATAACCAGCCGAGACTCTGCTCTAGGACCTTCTACCACCTGCTGCAACTTCTACCAGACTCTGCATTCGAGCTTGCTTCTTGTGCAAGCCCACCAATATCACACAGCTTTCCGAGCCCTCCAGGCGTGTCAACGGCAGCCGCCCGTCGAGGATCGTCGAGTCCCACTTGCTTGGCTTTGCTAATACGCCTGCGCTTGCGTCTCACTCATCACAGTCAATCACGCGCGCGCACACCCAAACCACCAATACACTACTCAATTCGACTTCTGCCCGCCCAGATAACATCGACAGAACATAGTTGCCCACTTTTGCATGCCCTTCGCGGCCCCTCGAGATTCAGCCGTGTACCGACACCTCCAATTCCAAGCAGCTGAGCCATAGGCCTGCAGAACAACATAGCATTGCGCCCGCTGGCCGCCACCGCGGCAAGGCCTACGGTCTTCCTGGAAATCCCAGGGTTGCATTCCTGGTGCATACCGGTTTCCTTTTCGGCCGCTGCGCAAGCCATACACACAACAAAGGGGCGGGCCAGGCGTGTTGACCGTACGCTCAGAAAAGCAATAGACTCGCGGGTAGCTGCAGCCGAATGCAATCCTGTCAAGCCAAACAGTCCACCCTCCAAAACTTGCTTCTATCTTGCAAATCTCCCACAAAAAAAATAACACACCTCACCATCGATCGCCCTGACTTGTTGTCCTACCCCGCCCGTCGCGACCTTGTCCGTCTTTAGCCGCCTGCTTCTGACTCCTCGAGGATCAACAGCAGCTCCGGTCTCGATAGCACGTACTACCGATTACCAAACGTGGTATAAGTTGCACAAGAATCTCGACTGTGACTGAAACACGATCCAACCCGATAGAGAGTGCGAGGGAGAGAGTAGGGAGGTGATTTCCGCTCCGAATCCTTGACGGTACATTCTCTCACCAGAGAGAGGAACCCGGGGTGGCTAAGTGTGGGTGCCAATCCGTCTTGCCTCGCCGCTTGCCTGCTTGCCTGATTGATAGGTTGCATATCGCGTTGGCACGGTTGCTCGTCTGACTGGGACGTTGGGCCTCCCACTTTGCATTGGGCTGCGTGCCCTCGCCCAGGCTCATCGGCACCTCTGTAAAGTTGTTGGATTTCACATCCACTTGGACTTGTGCGATAAGGTACGGCATAGCGGTTTGGTAGTCGTTCGTGCTCCCCTCAAGGAGGTTCGAACCGCATACATCATTTCCGCCGCAGTGTTGCATCAGTCGTGGCATTCCCTGCAGGCCCATACTGGTTCCTCAGGCGCAGTGTTCAGGAGTATCCTCCTCACGACGTGGAAGGGAGGGAGGTCGTTGTTACCGGTCCGTCCACGCGCAATTGGGTGTGGTTCCGCAAAAGGCATTCCAGCCAGCCATCTCCCACCAGGGCGGCAAGGCAGGTGGACGAGTACCACCCACCAATACCTGAAGCTGCATCCATACCTGTCTCTTTCAGCGACCCCCTACCACGAGGCTGGCACTATCTCCGCGTATGCGCATATATAACAAGGCCGGTCGTACCTCACTTCGGGCAACATGGCGGACGACCCTGAGCCCCACGAAGGCGAAATCTCGGATGGAGCATCCGACTACGACGAGCACGATTCTCACATGAAAGACGACGACGACAAAATGACCGACCAAAAGTCACCACAGGAAGGCACCTCGGGGGTGAAGAAGTACGACCCTAAGGATCCACTCCGGCCACGGCGCAAGAAGGCCCGGAGAGCTTGTTACGCCTGTCAAAGGGCCCACCTCACATGTGGTAAGTCTAGTTCCTATAGTCTATCTGTGTTCCAAAAAGACAAGAAGCCCATTCTTTCCAAATTTGTTTGACAACTACTGACCTCGTGCCAAAAGGTGACGAACGCCCCTGTCAGAGATGTATCAAGCGTGGCCTAGCAGAAGGCTGTCAAGACGGTGTGAGAAAGAAGGCCAAGTATCTTCACGATGCGCCTCCTGAAGCACTTGGCCCAGTCCTCGGGCCAAATTTTAACAACAATGCTCAATCGCGGGCCAACCCTCAGCGACAGTCTTCCAGCGTGGCACCAGAAGCCTCGCCGTCAAGTGTCAGACCAGCTTACTTCTCTCAGCAAAGTGCCCCTCCCAACTTTGCGGTCTTCTCCCCGACAACATCACAGGTCACATCTATCCCTGATAATATCACATATGCTGCACAGCAATCGCCCGTGTCTCCGACCTTCCAGGGCCATGCTAGCACGCAGATGGGAGGTCTGACTGTGCCCCAGGTCTCTGGGGATATACCAAACTTCTCCCCCGCATTCTTCGATCCGAGCAACCCGGCCATCTTCAACTTCAACCTCGAGGGCCTCAACTTCGGAAGCCAGTATGGCGCCATGGAGTTTAGCATGCTGGGACATATGTCTTCGGGTGCCGCGGAAACGCCACCCAGAGACCCTTCTCTGTCGCAGCCTGGAGGAGGAGATATGACCTTCAGCCCCGGGATATTCAATAACGGCGTAAACTATGAAAAGGTTTACGACGGCAACAATGTGATGGGTGGTATCCACGGGTTGGACCAGTCCAACGGCCTTTACTCTCAGGGAAACCTGAGTCATGGACTGCCGCATGCATACGCCATAGCCGCCGGTCCTAGCAGCCTCCAGAGCCCAAGTACTGAGAATAATAGTCCACAGCCAGCGGTAAACTTGGATAACTCTCCAACCCTCGCTCAATATGGCAACTCGAGCAACGGTACATCACAAGTACCCGGTGCGACGTCAACGGCGCGGTCCAAGGCAAATCCCACGCCAGGGTTAGCCGCTCGGTTGAACGCGCAGGCCGCCCTGGGAAAGCGACATCGGGACTCGTCTCAGATCTATGAGAACGTCATAGAACCCTACATGTACGTTCGAGGCTTCCACAGGCTCATTGCCCTGCTCCAACGGCGCTTGTCGGCGGGCAAGATCTCGCGTGTGGCCAAGTCTCTGGGGAGTATACGGCCGTCTTTCATTGCTTGCACGCGAACTCTGAGCAGGGCGGATCTGATCTTTATGGAAAAGTCCTTTCAGCGCGCGCTGTTTGAGTATGAAGACTTCCTGCACCAGTCCTCCTCACCTGCGCTGATCTGTCGGCGCACGGGCGAGGTGGTAGCCGTGAACAAGGAGTTCACCGCCTTGACGGGATGGAGGAAGAATGTTCTTCTCGGCAAAGAGCCCAATCTAAACTTGAATACAGGCATCAGTGTCGCGAGCGGCTCGGGTCCGACGAGCGGTCCGGGGACTGGTCAGGCAGGCCTATCGACGCCTCTCCTGCGACCTGGGAACGCGGCGGCGTCGTCGGCCGCCAAGGCGACGACGGACTCATCGGTAAGAGCATCGGCCCCAGACTCTGGGCCTGAACCACTGTTCATCGCCGAGATCATGGACGACGACAGCGTCATCCAGTTCTACGACGACTTTGCCCAGCTCGCGTTCGAGAACAGCCGTGGCAAGGTCACACGCAAAGGTAGGCTGCTTAAGTATCGCTCCTCGGCGACCGTGGAGGAAACCGATGGCGGCGACGTCCAGGTCAAAGCCGAGAAGAGTCCGCGGGCGGTGCCGCGCAGCAGCATACTAAGCAACCGCGTGGCACGGATCGACGGTGAGCACGGCATATCCAAGATTGAACGGGATGGGAAGCTGGAGTGCTGCTACACGTGGCATGTGCGACGGGATACGTTTGATATTCCCATGATGATTGTTATGAATGTGAGTAGCTTGATACATGCTGCAGTGGTTGGGTGTCTAGACGCTAACAGGGCTTCTTTTTGCTTGACAGTTTCTTCCATGCTATTATCCGAACGAGGAGCCCCATCAGTTGGTTGTATGAGCAGACTTGCAACGAACTAGATTGTCCTAGAGCGCCTTCCTTCCCTCGTTGTGGTAGTCTCACCCTGAGTATCTGGCATAATTGTTTGGTCAGCCATTTTGTGAATCAGGCTCGGCCGGGTTTGGTTGTGTGTGCCTCGTTTGGGGCGTTTTCTCGTTCCATCCTACACCTTTTGTTTTATATACCCTGGCCGTTGCCATATGCTCTCATCGCGCTTCTCGCCGATGCGCAAAGCAATGCAACGGCCATTCGTTGTTTTTCGTATCATAGGGGGGCAATAAAAAGGATACCCATTTTCTCTTTCAGTGGCAGCCAACAAGGTCCGACTATGCACGTCTGATGCTGCGTCTGAGCAAATATATTCCACAGGGTAATGTTTGATGCTAGGCCCAACGATTATTCTACTAGGAACATGACTATAAATAGTCTACCAGGGTGAGGTCTTGCCCACAACAAAAAAGAAGCCAAAAACTCAAAACCCATGGGCGCTCTCCTCGTGGAAAATCAATCATGCGCTCGGAGCGCCGTCGTCAGGCCTCACAAGCCAGCCCCCGTCGAGCTTACCCTGCCTCACGGCCGTCTCGACGGCGGGGTGCAGCAGCGGTCCGCCGGGCACCCAGGCGTCCCGGTCCAGGCTCTTCCTCGCGACGTCGCAGTCGGTGTTGATGTCCGCAACCAGGCTCTCGAGGGTGTCGTAGTCCTTTTCCTCGCGGATGAAGCCAAGGATGAGCAGGCGCATGGGGGCGTCGTAAAAGTCGGCGGCGAAGCGGTGCAGGATGTGCACCTCGGCCGACCGGACCGTGTTCTTGTAGAAGGGGTTGTACCCAATCGACATAACCATGGGGAAGACGGTGTACGCCTGGGCGGAGGCGTCGGCGTCCACCGCTGGTGTTGCTGGGCTCTGCGGGTGAGATGCCGGCAGGCGCAGCGAGGCCCAGCCAAAGTACACGCCTGACGGGATGGACGATATCCATGGGGTTATGTTGGCATCGACGGGGAGGTTTGCCGTCGGGATGCCAAGCTGTGGTGGAGTTGGTGAGCGACGAGAGCGTATGTGTTTGTGTGGGGGAGTGAGATTGCGGTCGGTACCTCCTTTGAGCCTCTGCCGAAGCCGGATATAACCTTACCCTCCATCTTGTATGGAAAGGGCGGCTCGGGGCCCGAGTCCGGGCCGACGATGCTGGGTCTGGCAGTCATTCCGACCTAGTCCTCCTCACAAGAGGCTATGTATGACTGAAGGGTATGGAGGGGTTTGTGTTCTAGTGGAGCGGAGCTACAAGCTGGCAGCAGATGGCGGGCTGCCTGGTTACTGCTATGCGGCTGCGTGACTATTGTATGCTGTATGTATATATGTATTTGTTGTGGAATTTGGGTAGATCAGCACTGATTAGAGGTCGAGTCTCTAGTCTTGACTGCGTAATAATTAGTGAGATTGTTGTTTCGTCGTCACCAGGTCGGACCGTGTCTGACGGAGGCAAATGTGACCCGAGTACCGAGTCACTTAAGACCGGGAAGGTGTGGGGCTATTGATTGTTGCGGACTGCGAAGTCGGTAGAATGCAGTCGACGTCCCGATTGTCCAGTCAGCACAATCCCAATTTGAGTATATAAGGTACCTTATCTATGGTAACTTGAGTGTGACCTTGTTAGCAGCCTTACCAAGGTAATTTCTAGGTATTGTCGACTCGCAGAGGAAACAATCAAGATCCATTGCTTCGATTATAGTACAGCTTATTCAAGTCTCGGGCGATACCCCGCGTAGACTCGTTAGGCGGCTAGACACAAACACACTCAATTACACGTCCAGGTAGGTATAAGGGCTCGGGGACGAAAAAAAAACAAGAACAAATAAAAGGAAGAAAAAATATACATTCTCGGCGCCGTTGCCCCTACTACAGATCCTTCCATTCCGTCCTCCCTAGGCGAATGATATCTGCCTGCTCCAAGACCCAGTGCTTGGACGGTGCCTTGCCCTCCTCCGCCTGCCTCGCCGCCGCGACGGCAGCCCGGGCGATGACGTCGGCGTCCTGCGCGAAGCTGTCTTTGACGGCCGTAGACAGCATGCCGATGCCGTTGGCGAGCAACTTCAATAGCCCCTCGGCCGTGCGGTGCGCCTCGCGCTGGCCAATGATCAACCCGGGCCTCACGATGATGGAGTGCTCGAAGCCCAGCGCCTGCACCGCGTCCTCGACCCCGGCCTTCATCTGCGAGTAGGGCACCCGCGCCGCCATGGCGCCCCTCGTGCCGCTCGACGAGATGAAGACGAAGGTGCTGGCGCCCGCCGCCTTGGCGGCCCTCGCGATCTCGACGTTGAGGTCGTGGTCGATCTTGCGCTGGGCCTCGATGCCGCCCGCGGCGGCGAGCGTGGTGCCCACGGCCGAGTAGACCGTCTTGGGAGGGGGCTGCAGGGCCGACAGCCTGGCCGCCCACTGGTCGGTCGAGGGCTCGACGGTGGCGCGGAGCTTGGCGCCCTCGGCCTTGGGCTGGCGGCGGGAGACGGTGTGCACGGTGCTGGCGGTGCTTTGCGGGGCCAGCAGCGTGCTGAGGATGTGCGAGCCTACCAGGCCGGTGCAGCCAAAGACTGCTGCGACTGGGGATGCCGAGGCCATTGTGGTTTCTCGTCCCCGGGGGTGGCGTATGGTAACGGGGAACTGGACGTGAGTTGAGAAAGTGTTTGTCGACGACGGGCGATACAACAGCTTCTCTTGGGGAAAGTATTCGGTTTATATATGATCAGTGATGAGGGTACTAATCAATCGAGGACGATTTTGTGTCGTCATTATGGTCACGATTCCCGCGGCTTTGTCTCTTCAAGTCCGACCCGCTTAAAACAGTGGATATCGACTGGGGAGGTAGCGAGCCCGGAATTCAAGGGTCGACACATAATCACAAAGTGAGAAGGACGGGTTTTTGTAGTTGTTTGGTGATGTTTGCTTGTACATGCCTTACCAAGTAGCTTGGTAGGTATGGTTGAATATTAATGGATTGACTCGCTTTACCCATGGCCTTTGGCACCGGTAGTCCCGATAAAGCCATTGTACTGTTTAGAAAACGTCACCTGCCCTGCAGCCTGGACTACGTAGTAGGATACCTGCCTGCTGCGAGATGCGGAGCTGCCGCTGCAGTTGCGTTGCGTTGGATTTAAACAAAGCCCACCCCCGATCATCACACCCTTTAAGCCGCTGATAAAACAACTTTCAAACCACCACCAATTCTCCAATAAAAACCCAAAAGTCGCCGGCCAGCTGCCCCAGGAATAAAAAAGGGAAGCCATCAGCCCAAACCGGCGCCAAGATGGCAACTCAATACGAGGGTATGTGCGCAGGCGGTCCTCCGACGCGGGGTACTTGAAAGCAAAGCAACAAAACGCTGAGACCGAACACACCTCCTCCCCCGATCCAATACAGTCGAGCACAACATCAAGCCCACCGAAGCGCCCCGGCGCCGGCGGCAGCCCGACATGTCCACCTTCACCGCGCACCTGAACCAGATCCGGCCCGGGGAGGGCGCGGGCGCAGGCGCAGGCACCAGCAGCAGCACCCACAACAACCCCTACGCCACGCCGACGCCCAACGACCTCTCGACCAGCTTCCGGCTGGTGCAAGACCAGCTCGGCACGCTTGCGTCCTCGGCGCCCAGCGAGGGCAACCTTGAGTTCCTCCGGGGCCTGATAGAGTCGCTTGACGTCGACATTGCGAACCCGCCGCGCGACGAGGCCGGGGTCTCGCAGCAGTTCCTGGACGCGCTGGACAGGGTGCCGCGCAAGAGGCTGGCGGAGTCGGACTCGTGCGCCATCTGCGCGGAGCCGCACCTGGACGACCCTTACTGCCTCGTCGTAGAGCTGCCGTGCCACGCGTCGCACCGCTTCGACCTCGAGTGCGTGGCGCCCTGGCTGCTCACCAAGGGCACGTGTCCGCTGTGCAGGAAGGACATGGTCAAGAGGAAGGCGGCGCCGGTGCCAAAGGACGAGGACGAGGGGGAGGAGTACGATGACTTTTACGGCTGAGTCTGCGTTGGATTTGGGCTTGGTTTTCTATCTGGGTTGCTTTTGGGGTGACACTGGCTTTGCCGCCGCAGGTCTATGATATACTCCGTATGCTGTCCCTTATGCTGTCCATATCAATACTAATCGCTTCCCGGGGAAGTCCCTTGATGTCATGCCACGCAAATGATTTTCCCAATCCACACGATGTGTTATTACAGGATAAACGCGGGTCATGTCGACATGAACATTGCCAGGCCACTGATGAGGCTTGATCACCCTCCTCCTTATTTCTTTTGCTCCCTTATCACCAGTCTGGAGAAATCACTTGCGACCCCCGCCCCCGCTGGCTTTTTGTTTCTGCTGGCCCGCGGCCTTGTTCTCCTGCGGCTTGGTCGCCGACAGGTCCCTGTTTGCGGGGCTGGCCTCTAGCGGTTTGCCCCCCGCGGTCTTCTCTTCGGACTCGGGTGCCGTCTTGTCCGGGCTGAAGGCGGCCTCGGTGTGCGCCGCACCGCCGTCGCCCCCCTCGCCCTTGGCGGTCTCCTGGGCCTTGGGCCTGAGCGATTCGCGGTCCTGGTCGTCTTTGTATGGGAGGCGGGCGGGGGCGGCGCGGTGGAACTGGCGGAGGCCC
>JARHUK010001252.1:0-10869 GCA_031001725.1 Pseudopyricularia javanii | reverse complement strand
ACAACACACAAAATCTTTACAAAGCCTTCCCCCCCCAGCTACCCCAGCCCACTCTACACACTCGCCTCTGCAACAGCCCCCGACGCCACGTCCACCCCCTGATAACTCAACAGCCTGACCGCCTCGACAAAGATCTCATGCGTATAGGGGATGATGTGCTTGATCTTCACCTCGACAATGTCACCCTCGCCGAGCATCGAGTGCGTCTCAACCACCCCGTTGAGGTCCTGCGCGAGCAGCGTCACCCTGAGATCCCACAGGGCCGGCAGGTAGCCTATCAAGCGCTTACCCCGGGCGATCTTGCTGACGTGGAACTCCATCGTCTCCGGCAGCTCCTGTCCTTCCGCCTCGCCGAGTTGTAACGCCCGCGCCAAGGCCTCCACCACATACTGGTAGTGCGCCGCCCTCCTGCCAGTCGAGAGAGTCTTGGCCCTGGCCTCTTTCACCGCGAGCAGCGGCAGCCTGGCCGCCAGCTCCGCGCGGTCAAAGGGGAGGAAGTCATGGTCCTGGTCCTCCCAGACCTCCAGGGACTTGCCCGTGCGCGCCTCCTCGGCCAGCGCGGCGTGGATCTGGAAGTGCGCGAGGAGGTCGACGTACCGGCGCATTGGCGACGTGACCTTGACGTAGTTTTCCAAGCCTAACCAGAAGTGGCTGCCAGGATCCGTCGACAGCACGACGGGGCCGACCAACTTGGACACGACAGTGATCTCCTTCTGGGTGAGTGCCTCCCCGGCCCTGATCTTGGGGTACAGGTACTTCTTGGCCCATGGGTCAAGCTTGTCGCGGTTCATGACGGCTTGCGGCATGGTCCGGTACGGCACGGGTATGCCGCGGTCTCTGCACCAGCGCCCTGCGATCTCACAGGCCATGATCATGGACTTCATGACCAGCCCGGGGAACGGAGATGAGGCGTCGTTGTAGTCCACCCTGATGCCCATGTTGCCCGAGGAGGAGAAGGTGCCGTCATCAGCCTGTTGAAAGCGTGTGTCGCCCGAGAAAAGCTCGGGTGCAGCATCCAAATAGTAGCTATTCCTGGCATCCCGCTTACTTCCGCCCTCGGGCTCCATGATCTTGGCCGTGAGGCGATCGAGAAGCTTCAGGTCCTCAAGCTCGTCGGCTTCAAGGTCGGCCACGGCGGTCATCTTCTTCGGGATGGGCAGAGAGGGTGATGGGACTTTAGGGCCAACGTGCAAGGCGATGACTTTTCCAGCCGTCGCCTCCATCTCATCTGGGTTTTGGGCCGTCGCCTCCATCTCTTCTTTTGTGGCGAGTGTCTTCATGACATCAGTGAACTCCAGGTTTATAACTTTCCCCAAGATCCCCGGGGTGAGCTTGTACTCTAAAAGGTCCCCTTGCTCGTTTATCAAGCCGCTAAAAGTAAGCGCTCGACTGCCGGGCCCAAGGGAGATCCTGTCGCTTATGTTGGGATCCTCAAACATGCGCGCAAAGTGTCCTGGAAAATAATGTGTTTCGGACACCCTCTCGGCATGTCGGGCGTACTCAGAGTCTGGCGAGATGAAAGAGGCAATGTCTGCAACATGTGTATGTATCCAATAGTGGCCAGGGGTCGAAGTCCGTTCAACAGAGATAGCGTCGTCGATGTCCTTCGTGCCGGTACTATCTATCGCAAAGGCCGTCAAGTCGCCCCAGTCCTTGCGGGTACCGGGGAAATGATCCTGCTCGAGCGCCTCGGCGGGAAAACGGCCCGGGTCGTCGGCAAGGCCACCCGCCCTGCTTGGGGTTGTGCCCGGCACAGCCCTCGTGTATCTGGTCTGCACATCCCAGGGCAAGATCCAACCGACCTCCTTCAAGAATATCCAGCCAACCGGCTTGTCCAAGAATTCGCACTGGTCGTACCGGCCGATGGCCCGGAGGATTTGCGCCGCAAGCCCATTTGCCCTGGCGCCGTCACTGAAAAAGGCTTTGGCCGCCCACAAATGCATAAAAGTCATGATCTTCTCGTCACCGGGCAACAGCCAGGGCTCCGGCGTCGCACTCTCCTTCTCCGTGGAAGTGCAAGGTCCCAGTACTCTCAATTCTGGGTAGAACGCACGTTTCTTGCGACTTTGATCGATTTTCCGTCGAGCCCTGATGATGAATTGGCCCAGTTTGTGTCTCCTCAGGCGCTGCTCGGCGTGTGCTCCTTCCTGCAGGGCCAGAGGGTCTTCGTAAAGGCTACGCACCATCTTTTCAACGGCAGCAATGCTCTCAACCTCGTGCGGCGATAGGATCTCCCAGAGGCTGCTCTTATTACCGAGAATGGCAGTTTCGACGGGACGAAAACCAGACTCGCAGCTTTCCAGAGCCCTCTGCACAGCATAGACTGCAGCGGGGGCAAAGGTGCCGTCGGGGCCCCTACTAGCATCGTCCAAGAGGTGCTCTGCGGCCTCGTGGGAAGTCATGTGCGCACGGTCAAGGGCAGACAGTATAGGGAATGGATTGTCGAGTTTGACGTGGTTTACCTGCAGCACAGCATCTACATCCCGCAGAAACCTGGCCATCTTGGTCAACAGAACCTGGCCGTCCTTCCGCGTAGGTCCGCCCTTGCTCGATTCTATCTCCTTGACTTCTTCTTCTGGCGTCCCAATCGGAGGCAGCTTGTCCCTGATGGGTACAAGCTCTTCCTCGGTAGCGAACCCCGGAACCACAAAGTTGGTGATGACTCCGCGGCGCACATACCAGCTGCCGTCGCTGCCGTAGAAGTGCCTCAGGCCGTCGCGCTCGCAGACATAGACAGCTACCAGCGGAAGCCTTCCGAGCCCGGCCCGGGCCTCGATCAGATCGCCAGGGTTCGTGACGATGGATACTGATTCAAAGTAATCGTCGAGCCCGGGGGCGTCTAGCCGGTCCGGATCGGCATCCTCATCCAAGTCGAGATCCATCTCGCCGGCAAGAGAGCCTTGCGCAGCGATCGAGTTGTTCCTGATATCTGAGGTGCTCGACGCCGAGAGGAAGTCCAATAAGTGGGGGCGCTGAGCCTGGGGGTTCGCGACGTCCCAGGCCCTCAACCGGTCACGCATTGGGAGCCGGTCGGGAACTTGACCTGGTGCGGGAGCCCGGCCTTTTTCCTTCAAGTCGGCATCGTCGAGTTGGGAGAGTAGCCCTGTGAGGTGCTGCGGGCTGTTAGGCAGGCATATAGGACTAAGGAAGCACGGATCAAAGAGACTTACTCTGTTCAGCGGTACACCAGTCCTGAAAGTCCTGTGAGGAGCAGGTTGGCGCAGAGGGCTGCCAGCAGGGTGCGAGAGGCTGCGGGAGGTGCTGCGAGCCAGACACCTCCAGCAGACAAATTGCCGTGCTCTTGACTGTAGCATGCCGTCAAAGCGGGCGTTCGGGACTCGGTCAACTGTCAATCGCCGAGGCAATCGTTTGACAATGGTGTCTTTGCGATGAAGCGTGGTGCTCACGGTGGTTGTTTTCCAACTCGGCGATGCGAGGCGCGTTACTGGAATTCTTTTTTTTAGTGGGGCACTTTGCGCACTCCACCTCTTTACATGATGTCACGTCTAGCGTCCAGCACTAGGGCCTACCCTGTGATATTCGAGCTGGATTGATCCTAATTCAACCTCACATCGCCATCTCGAAGCATAGAGAAGCGCCATTCAAGAGGCAGTGCCTGTGCCTGGATGCATCCGGAAGAGAGACATGATCAATCCAACACACAGAGACGCCAAGATATACTAAGGCCGCACAATCCCCGAGAATCAGCTGCGAGAATAGTGTCCCCCCTCCCTTGCCTTGCCCCTGGAGGTAAAATGCCAACAAAGAATGAATCCATTCCAAAGCATTTCAATTCCGGGCGTGGCGATTTTGAGACTTTTGTAGCATGCCGTCGTCGGGTGGCTTTTTGCGGTGCGTAAAAACAAAGAAAGGTGTAAACAACAGTTGGGGAATGGTGCGTCAGTCACCCAGTGCAGCTTGCTCATCCCTTGTGTCATCTTCCTGTGTGTTAGTAGAAGAGCCATGTCTCTGCTCGCCTGGGGATCAACCCCATAAAAACCCCAACACTCCTTTACCTGTCCCTCAGTATCCGCGAGACTCGAGTCGAATACAGACACAAGACCAAACAGCCGTTTGCTCTTGTCTCTCCCAACAACCCACACAACAGCAAAACAAACCCCCAAGATGCTCGCCTTCAACCTCCTCCTCGCCACAATGGCCACCCTCGTCACGGCCCAGGACCACACGGATCACAGTGACCACGAAGCCGTCGATGCCACCACCCTCATCGTGGCCGACGGCGACGCCACCGTGACCATGCCCCCTCCCCTGGTTGCCACCTCGCCCGTCATCGAGCAGGACCCGGCCGTCACCACGCCTGCCGAGGAGGTTACAGTCACCGTGGCGCAGACCAGCACCACCAGCGCGGCTGCTGGCAACGAGCATGCCCACCACGGCGCCGGCATGATGCCGTCCATGGACCACGGTAACGGAAGCAGCACCATGGTGCCCACCCAGTCCATCCTGCCTGTGCCCACTGGCGCCGCCTCCATTGCTGATGTCTCTGTGGGTGTTTCATGAGTTTTCTCCTGGGTCAAGCAGGCTGGCTTGCCTGAACCTTTCTCTCCGCTAACCTTGAGATTACCATCAGTCTGGTCTCATCGCCGTACTTGCCGCCCTCGGCATTGCCGCTCAGTACTAGGGATTCATACGACTTCAAGCCTGGACAGATAACCTAATGGCTCGCTTGGACGACATTGTCTTTTCATTTTTACAGAATTGAGATGACTTGGCCATGCTGCCGTGGAATTTCTCCTTTGGACGGGCGTTATCGACCGTGTCACTTTTTTTAAACAACAAAACAGTTGTCCCTGTTAGGGACAGGGAGGGATATTCATCACGGGAAAGAAATACAAGGAGTATACTGCTATGTCTATCCATGAGTTCCTCGACTGTGATCGGCACCGATGCAACTGATGTCTTGTTCCCGGGGGTATCTTGACCCGTAAGGGAGAAAAAGTCATACAAGCTAGATACCTGCCTTGGCCCCAGGGTTCCAGGCTCAGTAACCCTAATGTAAATGACAACAGGAGGCAGGCTATGCTACGCTGGCGGAGTCGTTCTTCTTTGGAAAGGAGACCGGACGCCAACAGCCTCGACTGCTGCGGCTCAAAATGCTGCGAGGTTGGGGTGGGCGACTTAATCTGTTTCCAAGCTCGGCCGAGTTGTCATCGTGACCACAACATCCATTGTGAGCCAATTCAAATGCAGATTCGAATCAGTGCCTTGTTGCAGTCATCATGATATCGGCCCGACGCAGGGCTGTGCTTCCTACTATTGAGGGTGAGGCGATGTCTTCGTTTCTCCGCAGGCCAAGTGTGGCGTGCATCCAAAAAGACACACCATGAATATATAGTTGTATGCCTATCCATATCGCCCAAATTCTCTATTCTCTTTTCTATGTTTCTCTTCCTTCTACCGATAGGATACCTTCTTACATCTGAATCCACCTTTGAGTTTGTTTACTATATAGAGACGAAGCTCTTACAACACATCAAGTCCTGCGGTTTTGTCGACCATGTCTTCGAGCGACGAGACTGGGCCCCATGATCTCGCGGCTCGACTAATGGATGTAAACCCCCGCGTCTCGACCGCTCTCCATCTCTCCATGCAGACGACGATGCAGTATCAAAGCAGACCAGCTTCGTTGGCCTGCGCGAGAGTTTGGACACCCAACGCAACGAGCACCAGCCAGACAAGGTACTGAGTCAAAGCAAAGAGCCACCAGGCGAAAGGCAGAAATTCCCAATGAGATCTTCAACTCTGTTGAGACGCACAAAACTTCGTCAATCAAGCACCGCTTCCAAGGTTGCCACCGTTCTTGCCGACGCCGCCGGCATCCTTGCACCACTCGGCTTCCTCATCTTTGTAATTGTAGCCCTCCTCAGAAATGAAAACATGGCAGATGAGCCGGGTCCCTTTGAACTCAGGGAGGCCAGCATTCTTGTAAGACGCATCAAATGCAAGCACTGGTGTCGCAACTAAATCTGCATCGAGCTGACAACCATATGATCCTGAAGATTGCCACCGCTTTCCCGATGGTCTTTGCTGCCCTGTTGGTTGGCTCATCACCAAAGTCGCTCGCTGGAGACTAGAAAGCGGTGTCCGGATGCGAATTCTCGAGCAACTGCTTGGAAGTCGGACTGTTGGCGGCGTAGTGACCACCGTGTTCGCTCTCCCAGTCAGCTCCGTCACCATCTGGCTGCTTATACTTTGGACCTTCTCCCCCTTGGGCGCTCAGTCCATGCTTCGTATGATAGACGCAAACCTACAGGACGTTTCTGAGCATGAAATGGACGTGTCGTTTTACTATTTTGATGACAATAGCAACACAATCCCCTATATAAAAGAATTGTTTACGGTCGGAAACTTGGACGAGGCTGTTTAAAAAGGGTTTCTCCCCTTGGTCAACTGCCTCTATATGTCGACGCTCCTCGGCTCTCATACAGCAAAAGCCAATCTGTTCGATCCATGGGGAAACCCCAAGATTCCTTTCTCGTCGGCTCAACACAGCGAAGACCTTGAGAGCGGCACAGTCGAGGGCTTAGAATATTCCGCACTTGTCGGCCTTCCTATCGAAGGCTTTCAAGGAATGCCCAGTGAGAATTCCACCTACACGATGCGCGGCAGCTACATTCGACTTGAATGCTACGAAACAAGGCCTACAAACAAATCATTATCGACGTCCTTCGAAAAGCTCGGTTTGACATCACCCGCTAGGAATCTGACAAGCAACGGCATATGGCATGGGATAGGCCTTATCAGTGGTGGCCAACGCATCGCAGCCTTAAATCTGACAACCGCGACCTGGGCATTGAGACTCGACAATTTTATATCCCCCACAGGGATTGAAAGCCAGTCCAACAAACTTGAGGCTCGAGGTTCGGCCCGCCGAGATCACAGATTCGTATCTATATGAAAGCAATACGAAATACTTCACAGCAGACTTTAGGGTGTACCACGAGTACGTGACATACCATATAAGCTGCAGGAGCGATGCGACACCCTCACCGGCCCGCCCTTATTGTATCCTCAGGTCTACCGAGCCCGGGGATTACAGTCGTCCGAGCGTGCCGGTCCAATCCGACATTTCGAATCTCTCAATCCCCTGGCTTTTTGGCATGATTTCGGAATATATGCCGTTGGCAACCAGATCCCACCAGGCTGGAATTCATCAGGACCCCTCAATGGGGTATCTAAGGGGCGGCAAACATGCCTCTTTGTTCGGATCGTCGAACGAATAGGTAAATAGAACATAGACCCCACAAGTCAAGGAATTCTCAGAGCTAGGCAAACAAGAGCTTTCTATCAGGATGTCGCAGCTGATCAACACCTACCTGCTTTTGTAGAAAACCTTTGACAGGTGGTCAAGAGCCAAGGACATCCAGATTATCCAAGGGCTAGGCTGTTAGAGAAGGCACGCGGTACTCCTATTGGAAAAGGGTATGGTATAGAGTTGCTCTGGGTGGCGCTTTATCTTCTGTAATCAACGGTGCTCCTCCTAGCCGGTGTCCTCAGCATCTATCTCGAACAGGTCACCTCGACCCCCGACGTTCTAGGCTATGCATCTGCAGTGGTCAGGGACTCCAGATTTGCGGATCTGCAGCCTGAGGATAGTCGACTAGATGGCATCGACCTCACCAAGACGATTGGCGAAAGGCGGTTCAAGTACGGGAGTTGATACATCTCATGTAGGTTATGATTGCGAGATAGTTTAATGAAACTTGTATGAAATGTGCTTTTGATAGTGCGGGGATTCCTTGCAGAGAAGCATCTCAGGAGAACCAGCGACTGTCGCTGTTAAAGATGTGGCTCGAGGCGGTAAGCTTCAGAGAGAATCGGCGAAGAGAATGACTGCCTCAGCAGGGCCTCGAAACTGGGTTGTTGAAGGCCACGCTCTGGCGGTCTGCTGTGCTTGTCATCTTGTCCGTTTTGTGCTTTGAGGATCTAGACATGCTAAGGTAAGGCAGGGTGTTGACCTCGCCGACAGGGGCAGTTCACTTGAACTGATGGCGGCTAATGTGCCGAGGACTAAACGATCTCGAAGAGGTTGGGAGCTAGGAGACCGACGGGCTAGAGTCCGAGTCACACTCTAGCCAACATGCAAGATGCGAGATGAACAAAAGTGCGCAGTGGATTCGACAACGAGTGCAGTGAATTTCCCTATACAAGTGATCAACAGAGTCTGGACCGGATCAGCACAACAAGATATAATTTCACTGGGGCCGGACGAGCTTGACATGGAGCCAAGACTGGTCGAGCCGGAGACGGGGAACAAAAAGCATCTCGTTGATTAGGTGCGACCTTGCGGCTTGTGTGCAGAAACACAA
The DNA here is from genome assembly GCA_031001725.1 of Pseudopyricularia javanii. Taxonomy (NCBI): domain Eukaryota; kingdom Fungi; phylum Ascomycota; class Sordariomycetes; order Magnaporthales; family Pyriculariaceae; genus Pseudopyricularia; species Pseudopyricularia javanii. The sequence goes on along the minus strand of JARHUK010001252.1, from coordinate 2,539 downwards.
AAAGAAATCAGCCGTTGTGAATCCTCGGGCAGATGCAGTGCGCCCCCCCGTTTAGCCGCGTTGACGGGCGGGCTTTGGTAGCCCGTTGCAGAAGGGATCATCGGGGTCCGGTGGAGGAGAGTAATTTGCCTGGCAGCCTGCGAATCTTGGGCCACGTTTGGGAAAGCGATCGACATGAAAAAGCGCCGCGGCGGTAGCCCATTGGTTAAGAGAGACTGTGATGTGCGAATTGTTTCTCCTTTTAGCTCCGCAGGTGTCCTAAAGAGACGTCGAGAAGGAAGAAGCAAAATTTTGGGTTGCTGATCTTGGCCCAGACGGGGAAAGGAATATATAAGGATATTACGTATCATGTACATAGACATTACCGCCTATTTTTATTTTTATTTTTCTTCATATCCATAGGAAATAATCACAACAAAAAAAGCCGCAATTAGGGTCAAAGACTGGGACCCTTTTGATGACGAATTGTGCAAGTGCCGTGGGGATGGTTTATGGAGTAGCCAGGGCAGCTTGCGCACAGTTCAGCGGCAGGCAGCCTGATGAGGACAGACGACATTTCCGGGCGGGGACGGGCAGGCGTTGCAACGGTAGCATGCCATCGGCCGAGTGATGTGATATTTGAGTATGTACCTGCATCCTACGGTAACTTTACTTTGAAAATGAAGTTGCTTGGGGCAATTTCCCAATGATTGGCGACAAGAAAAACCCTTTTTCTGGAAGGATTCTGGGCATAATTACGGTACATACTTCTACATACATACAGTTGCAAGTTCAGCCAGTGGCCCCAAAAAAAAATTCGGTTGGACAGTACCTTCCTTAGCCAAGATAGCCACACATCCCCCATACCAGGTCGTTACCGCCTTGTTCGTAAAAGCAAGGGCAAGTAAAGTTGGCGGATTGGCGGATTGGCGGTGATATTTAGTCCAAGGAAGGCACACCTGGACCTGCCCAGGGCACATTTCGTACGTAAGTCTGACGGCTCCACTATTTACAGCCTATTAACGGCGCCATATCTTTTTCAAAACGAAGCCTGTTCCTGCAGCCGTTGGGAAAAGGGACCAATCATCCGGAAAAAGGTGGGTATCCCCTGTAATTGTTCCCCTTTTTCAAAACCCCACTTCCATGTCCAGGCAATTTCTGCAGCCACATCAAGTCAGCCCATGGGATGAATGGGATGAACGGGACGAACCAACGACAATCTCAAGAGACCAGCCGAGCCTCCGAGGTCGAGGTCTGTTCTATACGAAGCGAGCGGCCGACGACGTCGAATGCTGCGGAAACGATCGATCGCCCTAGGCCCGACACACGGTTGTTTACACCCAGGCGTCATCGATCATGAACGATGCAGTTATCACATCACGTATAAGTGTATAATTAGGTACGCACACGTACTGTACCTAAATACAGTACACGACACTACATACACTATTGTACAGTATTCGAGGGCTAAACACACCCACAGATGCACGTGCACAATGGATTCCCGCAGTCTAATTTCAACAGATCCCAGCACCGACTTGGGTTTTAGCTCCTCTCCTAGTCCTAGTCACGCCGGTACAGAGTACCGAACAAAGGGGAGAAGAAGAAGAAAAAGAAGAGGAAAAAAAAGGGTTCCCCAACAACAACAGGAGCCCCCAAAATTCGCTTACAGCTCGGATACCAAAAAGTCCAGACAACAATGGCCAAGACCATCCAGGAAAAACATGCATCTTTACCGCCCTTGCGATGGAGATGAGACGGTGACCTTGGAGCCATGGCAAAGTGGGCATCGACTAATTGCCAGGGACAGGGAGGTGTGGGTGGTCTCCTCTCTCGTGGCCAGGCATGGTAGTCGCTGTGCGTCGCTGTGCCAGTCAGACACATCTGGCGGACCGGGGCCCTGGCCCTCCCTTTTTCTTGGTCATTTTCTTTTGACTGTTACGACTTCTTGTCGACCAGGGGCTGCTCCTAGACGCCGGCCCACACACCGGCGCCAAGCGTGAGGTCCCCCCCTCAGCCCAACGTATGGGCGGACGGGCGCCATAATAACATCGACAATCCGCGCTGATCAAGGTTCCTCCTTTCTCTTCCTTCCCTCCTCACGCAGACGTCTCTTGGATGTTGCCCATGTCAAGCTGAAAGCCTCGATAGCTTTCGTCCGTCCCTTTACCGTCTCTTTCACCAACCACCGCTCCATTCGTTTAGCGGGCATTCGTTCCTTTGAGAAAATACCATAAAACCAAAAACCAAACCCAAACCCCCTTGCTCACCACAGGGACCTTAATTGCTTAATAGCAAATCCCGGCAGCAGCACACAGCAACAATGAAGGGTTTCACTGTTGCTACCGCCGCCGTCGCGGCCCTCTCCGGAGGTGTCAGCGCTCACCGCCAGATCCGCAACGCCCACCATGACCTCTTCGCCAAGAGGGCTTCCAATGACTCGGCCGTCTGCATTCCCGAGTGCACCACCTACTACACCACCTACTACGGCGAGCCCACCCTGATCCCCGATGCCGCTCCCCCGAAGCCGACCACCACCCCCAAGACCACTCCCCCGGCC
>JARHUK010001241.1:0-26071 GCA_031001725.1 Pseudopyricularia javanii | reverse complement strand
GTCTACAGTATCTATGGTGATGATTTATCCATCCCCTGATTGGCGGGCACTAAGTACTGTAGCTGTGGCAAAGGCAGACAGACAGACATTGCTAGAGAATCAGATGAAGATGTGCATGGCAAAGGCAACTATGCTGAATACCGGTACTATGTACGTACATACTGTACTGTACTATACGAGTAGTACTTTATTTATCAGGGTCCTCACAACGAACAAGCATCATCCAGTCGCGAGCTCATCAATGTGGGGTAACGCGCGCTTCTGGAAGCTTCCCGATCCAGTGACAAATCCCTAATTCCTCCCCCGCCGTTTTCAAACCATGAACATCTAGTACCGGCCGCCCCCAAAACGTTCGGCCTTGTCGGAGCCGTTTTTTTTGCATTCGTTTTTACTTCCTCGATGCCCGCGCCGGCTGTGTCGCGGCGTGATATAAACCTATTTCATACCAGAGTTACACTGCTCCGGCCTCCATAACCCACACACGGCAACGTACACTCACCGCCCAGGGAGGAAGGGTCTTCTTCTTCTTCTTTGTCCATGTCTTTCTTGGTGGTACACGCGGCAGCATAATCCCCCGCTTTGTAACCAAGACTGTGAACTTTGACGAGACCCAAAGCATTTGATCCAGGTCCAGAGCAAACAAAACACACACAAACTACCTACATTTCGCTCCAAAAGCAGCACACCGCAGCACACCAATGTCACAAACAAAACCCGACAAGGCGCCGAGCCCGGCCGCACTCCTGCTCAAGGAGGAGGGAAACCGTCGCTTCCAGGCCGGCGACTACCTAGGCGCAGAAGGCGCATACTCGAAAGCGTGAGTTCCATCACGTGCCTCCCTCCCATCTATCCCATCTAACCCACACCACGGCCACACCACCCAGCATAATCGCAGACCCCCTCAGCCCGGCCCTCTACACCAACCGCGCCATGTCACGCCTCAAGCTGCAGCAGTGGGACTCGGTCGTCTCCGACTGCCTCGAGTGCCTGGCCCTCTCGCCCTCAAACATGAAGGCGCACTACTACCTCGCCACGGCCCAGCTGGAGCTCGGCAGCGCCGAGGACGCCCACGACCACGCCCGCGCCGCCCACGCCCTGGCCTCGCAGTCAAACGACCGCTCCCTCGGCCACGTGCTGGCCCTGCTCATGCGCTGCAAGTCGCTGCGCTGGGAGGCCCGCGAGAGGCGCCGCGTCAAGAGAGACGCTGACCTCGAGGCCGAGGTCCGCGCCCTGCTCCAGCGGGAGAGGGACGCCGCCGTGGCAGACGCCGTCGCCGCGGGCGGCGGGGACGCAGAGAGGGACGAGGTCGCGGCTGAGTTTGCCGAGAAGCTGACGAGGCTGGAGGGCGTGTTTGAGAGGTCGCGTGACGCCGCAGATAGGAAGAGGACGGTGCCCGAGTGGGCCATTGACGATATAAGCTTTGGGGTCATGGTAGACCCTGTGGTTGTACGTTTTTTTTTCTTCTTCTCTTTTTCTTTCGCCCCCGCCTACAAACACATATTATGTGCGGATATTTAACACACAAGGATGGGCCCCCAAACAGACAAAGAGCGGCAAGTCGTACGAGCGCGACACAATCCTCACCCACCTGAGGACGAACCAAACCGACCCCATCACCCGCGAGCCTCTTCACCCGTCCGACCTGCGCCCCAACCTGGCGCTCAAGGAAGCGTGCGAGGCGTTCCTCAACGAGAACGAATGGGCAGCGGACTGGTGAAAATTTTGTAACTTTTTTTTTCCTTGTTTGGCCTTGTTTTTTTCTTTATTCGAAACTCTCTAGTAGCATTTAGGCGTTGTTGTTGTTAGCCTCTTGTACGCGCACTGTAATGTGGACTCTTATATTTTATTGTCGGACTATATCGCACCTCATAGCAACGGCGCTGGGCGTATTGGTGTTTTCCCTTTTAATACCTCGGGGGGGTTTTTTTTTCGAAAAAAAGGAAAATACTGTCTCAATTGTTTCTGTTTTGTACGAATGCGAACGCTCAAACTCGTTTTCTTTTCGCAGACAAGGTCAAGTGTATACCATCTCACCCGCCTCGGTCGCCCACGGGAAATCAACAAGACAGTCAGTGCCTTACCAAATTCCCATCATATTCTGCCCCCCATTCGGCTCAACCCTGATCTAATGTACAAAGCCCTGCATATTTACCCTCTCACGTCTTTGCACACCTTCAGCTCCCCGGCCGCCTGCTATTGTTACACATGTCCCTCTCGTAATGGACCAAGCCCTGGGAGGGTAAACCTAGCCAAAACAGAAAAAATAGAGAGATCCGCGCCGCCATGCTTTCGAAATCCAGTCGTGTGTTCGTTCCAAACGACGCTCTCAATCCGTCGCTTTTTGTTTCAGTATGCACAATAAAAATCGCCCTTTATGCTGTGGCAAAGAATGAAAAAAAAGACCTGACAACCCGCAAGATCAACATTACACATCAGATATACGCCGCTCCCGGTCGCGGCCTCCGCGTGTACTTTCGCGGCGGACTCCCACGATCCCTCGACGACCCCGGCTCCCCAGTTTGATCCCGGGCCTCCGCCCGGCTCTCCTCAAACCTCCTCCGCGACGCTTCATACTCAGCCACGGATTCGGTCTCATCGCTCTCCTCCATGGTCGTCGGCTGGGCCCTCGGCGGACTCTCCGTGATGCCGCGCCCGTACCTCGACCTTGGCGTCGGCGTGACAATGTTCTTGCCCTCGTCCCTGTAGGCGCTGCCTTGGTTGGGCAGCAGCTCCGACTCCTCGGGCAGCTCGTCGTACCGGGGCAGGGTCGGCACCGACTTTGCGTCGCTCGCCACCAGGCCGATGCGCTCCTCCTCGCTTGCGCCCTTGGTGTTGGGGGTCGAGTAGCCGCGTCCGGTGCCGGGCCGGCCCGAGCGTGGTCTTGGATCCTCTGCACCGTCGGGCCCAAATCCCGGTGACGTCTGTTGGCTCTGGCTCGGGCCCTGGCCGCCGCTGCTGCCCCTCAGGCCGAGGCCGAAACCCATCTTTTGGAAGCTGAACTGCCGGCGTGTCCCGTGTGGCGGCGGCGTCGGAGGCGGTCCGAGATTGCTCATCTCGCTGGCGTCCGACGGGCCCCTGTGCCTACCGGCGGGCGCGCTCCGGCTGGTTCCGGGCACGCTCAGGGTGCTCCCGTGGTACTTTGTGTTTATCTTCTCCGGGTAGAAGCCCGACTCGACGTCGCGGTCGCCGCGAAGGTTCACCTCGGTCAGCGGGACGGGGTGCATGGGGCTCGGGATGTTGTCCAGGCGCGGCCTGAGGCTGTTCCGAGAGGGTGTTTCGCTATCCCTTACTAGTATGCTCCTCGCCCTGGAGCGGATCGTTCCGACAATGCTGGACACGGCGCCCGGAGTAGAGGGCCTGTCGAGAGCGTCGAGTTCCTCCTGTGTTGGAAAGTGGGACCAGCCGAGCGGCGGGTGTGGCGTGTGCGGCGGGATCACGAAGGGGTTGGGCGAAGTCATTGCCCGCGATCTGCGGCTTCCGTACTGGGTTCTGCGTCTCCTGATGCCATCCCACTCGAACTGTGCTGCTGCGTCCTCATTGACCGGGGTAAGCGCCTCGGCTTGCTTCTCCTCGTGCAGTCGCCTGAGCTCCTCAGCCTCCATGCGCATGCGGGCCGAGGAAAGCCTCCGGACGATGGCGGCGGTTCCGCGAATGGCATCGGCCTTGGGCTCCGTTTCGGGCTGCTCTTGCTCGGCAATGGTCTGGATCTGGTCTAGATCTCCGTTAAAGACGGCCGTGTCGGGCACGTCCTTTGCCGACTTTGACAGCTGCAGCAGGACGACTCCGGCGCAGATGGTGAGGAAACCGAGCACAACGGTGATGATCGATGTGGGTGTGCCCTTGAAGCCGCGGAACAGGACAGTAGATGTGATTATTGTAGTGCTTGTAAAGTAAACGTAGTATGTAGGGGTAACCATGGCGGCGTTGAAAAGGTTCAAAGCTTTCTGTCGAAGAGTCAGTACTTTGATACGGTGTGCTTACGAGGTACGGGCCGTCCACTTACATTCAGAAAGATGATCTCGGTAAGGAGGGTCGCTATGACAAAGACCAAGAGCACATAGGTGAACCACTGGTTGAACTGCGGCGTGCCACCGGCCTGGGTGACGATGGCAGCTCCCAAACCCTGGGTGGCTACCACGCTCAAGCCTCCAATCCACGAGCAGATGGAGATGTAGACGAGCATGTTCTTCTTGCCCCAGCGAGGACCGCAGTAGAAGGCAGTAATGGTGCTGCCAATAATGATGATGCCGGTATAGGAGAGAAAGGCCGGGTGTATGACGAATTCTTGCATCTGCTCAATAGTAGCAACCGAAGACTCTTGGGGGCCGTTCATGACGATGATGACGGAGCCGACGATGCAAAGGAAGCATGATACCTTGCCAATCAAGCTCAAACGTTCCTTAAGAAATATGGCGGACAGGATGGCCGTGATAACGACCGACAGAGCGCCGAGCGGAGTGACGAGAATGGCGTCGGTGAAGGCATAGGCGACAAAGTTGCAGATCTCGCCAACGATCATGAGTATCATGCCCGTCCACCACCAGAAGTTCTTGAGGTAGCCGTAGCCCTCGCCGGGCTCCTCGTTGTACTTTTCGTTGGCCTTGAGCAAGCCGTACTTCTTGAGGACGAATGAAGTGCCTATGAAGGCGCCCGAGGAGATGGCCAATATCATGCCCACGACCTTGAAGATTGGCGGCCGCGAGGCAGCGTCGGCGCTAGCGACGCCGGCGCGAGCGTACAACTCATGCGCCATAGCGATGGCGTCTGTCGAAGCGTCCATGGTTCGTTTAGGCTTGGTGTGGTCTTTGGGTGAGCTACGGGGTCGCTGGTGCTGACTGGCGTTTGAGCGAACGGCGGGAGCTCGTCACCGTCGCTGGTTTTTTGGGGGGAGCTTCCCAGCCCCGGGTGCTGCGTTGTTTGTCGATCGCTTCTAGTCGTGTTCGAAAGTCGGCTCGTATATGGTGGGTTTTGTTTGTTGACGTCGACCTTTCCCAGTCCCAACAAGGTATTTGTATGAGTGCTCGAGGCGGCAGCGACTAGCTACTACGTGTGGCATGCGATTAATCGGACGCAAATATGGTTCGGGAGAAAGGAAACGGCAGAGGGACCGAGGGACCAGGGTCTCGGGAAGCCCGTCCGGGAGGTTCTCGAGAAGAGGTAGCTTAGGTTCGAGCAGGCGTAGCTTGGCGGATGTCGACTGACTAGGTGATTGGACGGTGATCTGGGACGGTCGAGGGGCTTGAGTAGGTGGGTAGGAATGTAGGGATGACTGGTCGAGTTGGAGGTTGTTGTTTGAAAGTGAATGCTTTGCTTTGGCTTCTATGTTGGGTGGTTGATTGACTTGACAGCAGCGCACGTCAAAAGACAAAACACGGACGCTGCGACGGTTGCTGTGTGAGGGTTCCCCGTCGTCAGGGGGGAATTGTGGGGTTCTTGGAGGCGTGGTCCCCCCTTTGAAAGAGCTGGAGCCTTGGGGGAGAATCGAATGATCAATTAATTCCCGGGATCTGAGGTTGCAGGGAGGGCGATCCGCCTAGGGTAAACGGTGACGGGAAAAGTAAATGGGTTGTTGAAGAGTTTACAAAGTAAATCAGGTCTAGGTATTGTTATCTTGGGCAGTGAAGGATAAATGTGGAATTTGAGGGCCAAGAAGAAAAAAAAAAGGAAAGAGGATGACGGAAAGGCTGGAGAGGGTGGAAGTTTTTGATGCCGCGATAGGCAGGTACTATTGACTGTTGACGTATGTACTGTATTGTGGTGGTGCCTTGTATGCCCTGTGTGCCATGTATGCCCTGTATTTTTGGGAACCTCCTTGTTGGGTTTTATCTCCATGCTCGTTGCATCTGCACACCTCCATATTCCAATTTTCCCCCGCCTGCAAACACGAGCATGAGGGCGGTCTGCCTGCATGTGCGCCGCCGATGAGGTGATTGATAAAGGTAAAAAGTACCTACCCAATTAATCAATTGTACGCATACAGCCAGCCTGACCGACTCGACTGTACGCGGATGTTGGTTGGGAAACCAGTACGCTAACATGGGCGCCATACAACCTCACTACTGTGCCTCCAGACCGTCAAGTGCGCCTCCTTTGTCTCCAATCTGCGACATTTTCTTTCCATCTCCAGACAGCCATCACAACGTCTACATCAGAACAATCTCTGAGGGCTGCCATCCAATGTCACCGCTTCCCGGCCCGTCGACAGGCATTTCAGCCATGGAAAAGTCTTGGTGATGTCAGTCATCTTCGTGATTGGGTTACCCGCTAGGAACTCCTCCACTCCCTCGCAGCTTTGCATTTGCAGGGTCCAGCTTCCAATGCAAGACAAGGAAGGACAAGAGATCCTCCCAAGACTCGTCTGTTATCACCCCTTTCCCACAATAGCATTGGCCACCCCGGAAACTGGAAGCGAAAACCCCCCGTTGCAGCGACAAACGTGGCCGGCGGGGGGTTCGGCCTCCACACCACAGTCAGGCTTGTTTCTGGACACCGCAAGGCCAGTCCGATCAAATCGTCTGCAGCCGCTTTCCAGACAATCCCCATGATTTGGATAGCCCATTGGTCGGTCACGTTGGTCGACTGGGTTGCCTCTAGTTCAATCAAGGCACACACACACACACACACTTGAACTTGTACTAATGTGTACAAAGCCGTACGAAGCAACACGCTCCAACGACAAGTCATGTCTTTGCAGCTTTCTGTGGACTCGAGCATGTGGCAAAAGCTCTCCCTCCAAGGCAGCGGCACTTTGAGCCACCACTCGGCCAAACATCTGTGAATCTTCCCGTGCAACCGGGCTCGACCAAAAGCTAGGGCTCTTTTATCAAACAGCGGCCTCCACGCTACCAAAAATGGGCATGGGGGCCCGCCTGTGCACTCCTCTCAAGTTAATGCTAGAACACTTCACGAACCACCTCCGCCAAGAGCTTCGAGAATTCTTCCAAGGGTCCACCAATCTCCCTTTCCGCTCGAACCCTTCCCTGGCAATTACTCTCAATCGACGGCCTTTAGTGATCACCAGTCTCTGAGGCGATTTAGAGGCATGGACTGTCTTGGGGGCTCTAGTCAGCCGAACCCGGCCCTTTTACACTCCCTTCGAATCCTTCTCCTGTGTTGCGGGGAGAAGTCTAGCGCACACAGACACGAACAGAGATACGGTCATTGCTTTTCTTGACACTTGGTCCTCTCCGGGGCTGGGGGTAATAATGCACCCCATGGGACTGGAATTCCCGAAAATGATATATCATGACTCCCCTGGGACTCCGGATCATGTGTAGAATCAGATCAAGTCATCTGTCGCTCGTTCTGCGTTGATATCGCCCTTGTCGCTCCTTTGCCCGACCTTTCAGCCCCCCGCCATGCTGTGTCCTTCAACTGTGGCCGCTTTGTTGACAGTGCCGGCCATTGTCAACGCCCTGCTCCTACCGGGCTCCAGTCTCCAGGATGACGACTCCCACAACTTGACTATAGGAAAGAGAGAAGTCCAAGCCGGGGGCGCTTGCGGACCGGCGGCTGGAAACGCTGTGTGCGCTGCTGGGCTTTGCTGCTCGGAAACGGTTCGTTAACCACGGATTCGCAGCATAGAAGACACTAGCGGCTGACACAACCCACTCCCACTAGAGCTACTGCTCCGCCCAGCGCTGGGACTGCGTCGCCCCGGGCTGCCAGCTCGGCTTCAGCGCCGCCTGCGACGGCAACACGACCCCATCGGGTCGGGACACGTCCAACACGCCCCGGCCCCAGCTCGGAAACCTCCCCTACGGCGTCGACCTGGCGCACTGCACCGTACCGGGGACCATCGCGCTGACGTTTGACGACGGCCCTTATGTCTACACAAGTGAGCTGCTCGATATACTTGCCCGCAACGGGGTCAAGGCCACCTTCTTCATCGTCGGCGCCAACGGCGGCAAAGGCCATATCAACGAGGCATCGACGGGCTACCCTGCCATCGTGAGGCGGATGCTGGCCGATGGGCACCAGATTGGCAGTCACACCTGGAGCCACCAGGATTTGACCTTGCTCACGGCGCAGCAACGGCGCGACCAGATTATCAAGAACGAGATCGCCATTGCGGACCTGCTGGGGTTCATACCTACGTACTTTCGGCCGCCGTACACAAGCGTCAACGCCGACGTCATGAAAGACCTCAAGACATTCGGATACCACGTTGTAGGTCTACAATCCCATAACCACTGACAAACCGGAGCCACCTATGATTTGCTTTTCATGTTTGCATGGCGAAAAACCTAATCATCCACCGACAGACAAACTATGATGTCGACACCCGCGACTGGCAAGGCGACTACACCTACTCCCGCAACACGTACACCACCGCGCTGTCCTCCCTGTCCCCCGCCCACTCCCAGTACTGCACAATCGCCCACGACATCCAAAAGGGCACCGTGCAGGGCGGCCTGGCGCAGTTCATGATCGACGAGGCGACGCGCAGAGGCTACCGCCTCGTCACCATCGGCGAGTGCATGGGCGATGACCGCAAGAACTGGTACCGCGACCCGACCACGGGCCAGGCCTGGGATTCGGTCACGGGCGGCACCGGCGGCTACTTCAAGTCCAGCGGCGGCACCAGCGCGACCGTTACCGGCGCCAGCGCGACTGGCGGGTCGGCATCGCCGACGTCCGCCGTGATCAAGCCGACAGAGGTCTCGAATCCGCATTTCGGGGCTGGGACGGGCGGCACAAACGCCACCGCGACTGCGGCTGCGGCTGGGACGCCGAGTCTTGTGGCGGAGATTACTCAGTCTGGTTCGGTGAGGGCAGCCTGGTGTACCGTGGGTGTAAAGTGGGCTTTTGTCATGTCGGCTGTGTCGTTGTTGGCTTTTGTTTGATCCAAGCATATCGCTCATGGCGTTGTAGAGTATCCATCTGTGTGGCGACCAGTCATTGGAAATGTCCATTGTAAATATCAATCATAATACATACTTGTTACAATCTGGTTTAACAACAAAGGGATACCAACACATCAATCACCAGATGGATACTGGCGAGTTTGCCTTTATGTGTATAAGACATCTATCACTAATATTATAGCTGGTGGTTTATATGCAAATGCCAAAAAAGCCAATTCGTTGAAAGACCGCCGACATCCTTGCCAGCCCCTATCCAAAGCCAAACCACACCCAAACACCTGTATTGCGCCCCGTTGCTCCTTATTTTTCTCCAAAACAAAAGAAAACGAAAAAAGATATTATCCTACACAGTAATAGTACCCGAGGTCTCGTCCGCGTCAACACCGACCCTCTTGCGCCCGCTCGTCCCCTCCATGACCACAAACTCATATGTCATGCAATGCACCATCACTTGGCCGTCGCGCTCCGCCTCGCCCAACAACGCCGTCCCCTCCGTCGCCCATGCCATGCCGGGCGAGTCGCAGACGTAGAAGAGCGCGCCGGCGGGGCTGCTCGGGTCCGCCGGCATGTGCGGCCATCGGACGAAGAAGGACGCCGTCACGACGGCGAGCATTACGCAGAGCGCGCCGACGGCCGCCCACGTGCAGGCCTGGTGCAGTGGGGACTGCTTGGAGGCGACGAGGGCGCCGCGCGACGGGACGTTGTGGAGGAGGATCGGCGTGGCCTCGGCGAGGATGGCTGTCGCAGCCACGGCGGCGAGGAACCAGTGGCGGTGGCGGACGGCGCGGTACAGGCCCGAGAAAGGGTTGCTCGAAGGCGAGACGAGGATCGAGCGTTCGGCGCGCTGGGGGGCGCGCGAGAGCATCAGGTAGGGGCTCATGAGTGAGACGTCTGTGGCTTGGTTAGCATAGACCTAGAGATTCTGGGCGCGTTATATGATGCCAAAAAACAAGACGTACTGGTAAAAAACGAAGCCCAGAAGAACGCTATGACCACGCCGATAGTGGTGAATAGCAACCGGGCCCCGAATCCCTCCTGGTTCATAAACTGCTCGAAACCGCCGTTCCCGGAGCTGTTTTGGTGGTACATAATAATGACAAGCATGGCGCATGCCAAACCCACAAAGATGAGGCGCGGCGCGTACGTCAGCATCATAAATGGCAGGTGATGTTCTTCCTGCCGTTGCAGAGGCGCAAATTTGCCTGTACCATAAGCAACAGGCGCGTGGCGCTGTCCGATGTCGTCCTCGTCCTCGTCATCGCTATATTCGAACTCGTCGACCCCCTCGCCGGTTGAAGCCAAGACAGTCGACCCTGTCATTGACGTCGATGCTCCCGCGCCGCGTGCCTCCACATCGACGTCTTCGCCAGCCGCCAAGGAGTCGCCCTCTGCGCCGCTGTTGCAGATGACGATGCCGTAGTCTGACGCAGCGTTCTCCCTGAGCGAGGAGGAGTCAGACCCCGCTTCGGTCGGGAACATTCCCAGTCGGAATCTCCGGTCACCCGCCGCCCCGAGCAACTGCTCGTGCGTGATGACTCGGCCGGTCGAAGCGCTCTCAGTCGGTGGCCTCTTTCCGGGCACGCTGGGCCGGGGGCCCAGACCGTTGGGTAGCGACAGCATCATCGCCCGGACCTCGGGGTTGGCGCAAATGGACGCCATTCCGGCGTTGCTCCATGGGTTTGATGCAACGCCAGTCGTCCATCGCTGGAGACCAACCAGAACAAACATAGACAGCACTGCCATTGTAGCAAGCACCGCCACGGCCGCCCAAGCAGGAGTTGGGAAAATGGAGACCCAAGCTGTACACCCTTCGTATCCAACTTCCGGTCGACAATTCTCATTCATATCCAGCGAGAGTGTCTCGGGGGCCAGCGGAACCAGGACCGCAGAGAAAAGCAGCAGAAGTTTGGATAGCAGCAACACTGGTGGATCGCGTAGTATCCCTCCATCTATCGCGAGGCTTTTGACTGCGGCCGGAATGGTTTCGATCAGGCCAACGCGCTGGCAGAGCGACTCGGCCGCCGGCGCGCCAAACGGGTGCGTCATGCGGTGGAATGGCTGCAGTTGTCTGGCCGTCGTTTCAACCATGCGCGCAGCAGCAAGAAGGCCAACAGCTAGGAGCAGTGGTAGGAAGAACGCGGCAAAGTGTTGAGATCTGCTCAGACGAGACATGGCTTCGACAGGCTCTGCCGTGCTTGCTTGTGCCGCAGTTGGGATCGCAGCGTACTGTGTGATGGTCGCCGTGGGCACCCCATTGCTGTCGGTCAATGTGCTCGTCCTAGGTGGAAGAGTCCTAGTAATAGTAGTAACGGTACGACTCCCCCGTGAATCGGTAAAAGTCGAAACGATGATCTCAAGTTGTGGCGTCGGAGTCTTGGTCAAAGTTGTTCTGCCGCCCCTTTCATCCGTCGTAAGGATAGTCTCAACCTGGACCCAAGTGAATTGTGTGGATAAGGGGGTTGGTCCCACTGTCCGAGAGACGGTGTTAGATGTCTTGAGCGGAGCTTGTGGCGGCGCATCCTCGAACTTTTGAGCCTGCTTCTCTGGCCCATCGCTAGATTCATCCTGGCTGCTAAGCTTGGCAGCCCTAGTGGTCTCTGGCTGGCTTTGGCTGATACCGTTGGGACCTCGACTGGGTTCTGCTGTGGTCTCTGGTTGGCTTTGGCCAATACCGTTGGGACCTCGACTGGGCTCTGCTGTGGTCTCAGGCTGGTTTTGGTTATTAACATTAGGACTCCGGCTGGGTTCTGATATGGTCGGGGTTTTCTCGGTAGTAGTTTTGGTCTCATCGTCTTGGCCCGGCGTTGGACCACCAACCCCGGGCAACTGAGGCTCTTTTGTGGTTTGGGGCTCTTCGGCTGTTGTTGCCTGAGCCCAGGGATTATCGAAGCGGCACTCGCTCCAAGAGTCGTCCTTTTTGACACAGGATCCCGAAACACAGCGGGTAGAGCCCGTATAGCCGCGCCCACCGCATTGGCCGAACAGCTGCACAGGTTGCTGGACAGGTTGATCAGGAGGGTTGTTGCCTTCGTCTTGGTCATTGCCAGGTGTGCCCCCATTTCCAGGACTGGTATCGTTGTTGCCGCCGTTCCCAGGTATAGTCACAGGACCTTCCTCGAGGCACTGCGAGTAATACGGATTCATAACTGTGCATTTCCCTTGCTCGCAAGTTGTAGGTCCATTGTGACCGATGCCTCCGCATTTCTCATATAGCTTAGCAGGCCCATTGCTGTTCCCGGTTCCAGATCCAGGTTGAGTGGCAGGTTCTTCTTCGAGGCACTGTGAGTAGTACGGGTTCACAACCTTGCACGTGCCCTTCTCACAGGCTGTAGGTCCAGTATGGCCAATGCCACCACACCTCTCGTAGAGCTTTGCGAGCCCGCTGCCGTTTCCAGAACCATTTCCGGGTCCGGACGTGGGTTCGGGTGTCGTTGTGGGGGTTGTTGGTTCGGCAGTAGGTTCAGGTTGAGTAGGAGGGGTGTCTTCCAGGCACTGTGAGTAGTAAGGGTTGATGACTTTGCAGGTGCCTTTCTCGCATACTGTAGGACCAGTGTGCCCAATGCCGCCACATCTCTCATAAGGCCCAGCAAGTCCGCTGCCGTCACCAGATCCCGGCTGAGAGGTGGGACCATCTTCAAGGCATTGCGAGTAGTAGGGGTTGATGACTTTGCAGGTACCCTTTTCGCAGGCTGTAGGCCCAGTGTGCCCAATACCGCCGCACCTCTCGTAAAGCTTCGCAACGCCATCGCCTCCTCCGCCGCCGTTCGATGGTGGGTCGTTCGGAGTCGTCTGCTCCTCCTTTTGACAAGTCCAGACACCCAGCGTACCACGGAGACACTTGCCCTCGCTGCAATCCTTTGGGAACCCAGGGAGCAGCACTGAATCGCCACACAGGTCTCCCAGTTTGGGTGCCGGTGCCGATGGTGGGTCGGGCTCCTTGTCGTCGAGACAGATTCCGTTCACGCACTTTCCCTCAGAGCAGTCGCTTCCGGACGGCAAAACTGCACACTTTTCTCCGATCTTGGGTCCTTGTCCGCCGCCATTGCCTGGAGTGGTTGTGGGCTCTGGAGGTACGGTTGTGGACACTTGAGGTGATGTAGTAGACTCCGGCGGCGCGGTCGTGGGCTCTGGGGATGCGGTGGTAGAATCCGGGGGCGCAGTGGTCGAATCCGGTATGTTCGGCCCGTCACGCACGCAGGTACCACTCTGGCATTTACCACCTTCGGCGCAAGGCCTGATGAGACATGACTCCCCGATGCCTGCCTTTCCGTCTGGGATGTTTGTCGGTGTCGGCACATCCACAGGCGGGCTGGTTGTGGTTTTCTCATCTACGCAAATGCTGTTCTTGCAGGTGATTCCCTGGCCACAAGGCCTGCGGTCGCTGCAAGGATCGCCGACTTTACCTCCTTGGCCGCCGTTGCCGCTCCCAGGTGGAGTGTTGTTGTTTGTCTCCTCGGTGCACTTGTCGTTTTTGCATACTCCCTGGCTGCAAGGTTTGCGGTCGCTGCATTCATCGCCGAGCTTACCACCGCCATTGTTGCCCCCACCCGGAGCGCCATTCCCAGGCGCAGTCGTCGTCGTTGTTGGCTCGGCTGTGGATGTAGTCGAATCGGTTGTGGATGTTGTTGTGGATGTTGGGGAAGTTGTAGGTTCAGTTGAAGGTGTTGTCGAAGGTGTTGTCGAAGTGGTGGTAGACTCTGTTGTGGATGTTGTAGAGGTCGTTGGTTCTGTTGTCGCTGTAGTGGGTGATGTTGGAGTGGTGGTTGTTGTGGATGTCGCCGAGGTCGCCGTCGTGCTAGTAGTGTCTTTAGACTTTTCATCCGTCCCTTGTCCCTGTCCCTGCCCCGGTCCAGGCACTGGACTCGGGCTTGGAGCTGGATCTCCATTGGAGCCACCGCCTTGGCCCGAGCCATCGTCCGCGTCGCCTTCCGATGGTCTTTGGGGCTTACCATCCACGGGGCTCGGTTGCGCGGCCGCAGACGTCATGGCCGGGGACTCCTCCGCCGGAGCCCGCCTAAGCAGAGGCGCCCGCCTTTCCAAGTCAACAGTGGACCCCGCAGCCGCCGCCGCCGCATCCGCCTCCCATAACGCGCCCCTAGCGTCAGCGGCAGGGAGCGTCTGCACGGCAAAAACGCCGGCGGCCGCCAGCGCGAGCAGTACGGCGGTCAGCAGCGTCAGGAACGGCCACCGCAGCGTCGCGGGCTTCCAGTCCGGCAGGTCCTCGCCGCGCTCGGCAAGGTGGCGCCCGTCGATGCCGCGGTAGGTGTGTCGGCGGCGCATGCGGGCGACTGTTTCGTACTCGCCCGGCTCGTCGGGTTCTCTCTGGGTGGGTTGGTGTTCGCTCATGATGGAGACGGCGGCCGCGGAGGCGCGCCGGAGGTCCCGCGCGGGAGCGGGAGGGGGCGTCATGGGAGCGTGGGCGGTCATGTTGAAGCGCAGCGCATGGTGTTTTTGTTTTGGGGACGCCGGGCCAATGGGCTGGCTTGGGTGTCTGAGGTTGGAAGTCAGGGAGAGGATGTGCGTCTGTTTTGTCTAGAACTCCCGACGCGTAGTTTTGCACAGATGTTCAAATCATGGGCCAGACCCCGAAAAGAAGGCAGTAGATGCCTGGGATAAGGTATGTATGACAACACAGATAAAGAATGGACGATACCAGTTAAAAGACAAGTTTCTTGTCATGTACAGGTAGCCAACTTTGGCTAGATGTGTGAGGGGAAACAAAAAAAGAACGATATCCTTGTACGTGGTTGGTGAAGAGATGGACTGCCACCGCCGAGGGGAGGCTGTGTGTGCTGCGCGCCTTTTTTTTTCTCTCGCTCGCTAACACACACACCCACACACACCGCATCAGCCATAGAGAGAGGGAGAGGGAGAGGGACAGAGACAGAAAGAGATCCATAGCAGCGGGTGCGGGACTTGGCGACGGGAACAGCCAAAATGCAAGGCGCATTCGTGGGTGTGTGTGGGTGCCGTTGTCCCATCCTCGCCTCGTCAGCAGGCAGCCAAGTTCTGCACCCTGCAAATCTCCCATGCCGATTGCTTATAGCGCCCCCACCCTCATGCCGTACACGAGGAGGAAGTTGGCCGTTTTTGTTCGGCGGTTGTTACTTTGGTGCCATTGCGTTGGGTTCGAGTCGGTCATTCAGGACGAGGACTCCCCAGGAGGCCCCAAATGGAGGCCAGAAAGCGCAGGCAATGCAGGTTCGATGGAGATCATTAGGCAATGCAAAAACCGGCAAGGCATAGAGGTCGGGGATGCGGTCGGGATGCGGTCGGGTGTGATGGTCGATGGATGGATGGCGTTGGTGTCTGCTTCATAAAGATTCGTTTGGTAGCGACAGGAAATTGATTGAGGCAAGGCAACATTTAAAGTGGAGGTTGTGTTGCGGTTGCTGACGATGGCGATCAATCTGACCTATGGTGGGGGTCGATCAGCGCCAAAGCCCCAATAAAACAGGGGTGGACACAGGTGGAATTCCTCTTTAGGCAAGGGCTTAGGCCGGAATTGGGGGGCAGTGCTTTACATTCATCACTTGCCGCAATCCTTTGTGCATCCGCGTCAACAACCTGGCTCCGTTCTTGATTATTGTTTAAAGACAAAGTAAAATACAAGTATCGTTCCTGTACTATCTTAAGTAACGATGAGAAAAAGACAAAATAAAACGGCCAAACGCCCCCTAAAAAGCACCAACACCATTACCACAAGGCGACTCGCGTCGCATCATCAACATGTCATATCTAACCCCCCACCCTCTATCTAGTCGTCTAGATAGACCAGCCTGCCAAAAGGTCGACAGGATTAATGGGTATATAGTCTTGTTTTTTTTTCTTCTTCTCCTTCTTCTTGCAAGTATCAAAACCGGCATCAGCTAGCTTCGCAGCGGCCAATTAACGTTGTCCTCCCGCCCGATGTGAATCTCGTTCGTGATCCAGATCCCCCTCCTGTCGCCCGCAGATCCGTTCGCCGGCCTCGCCCCGGGGCTCTTGGGCTTGCGGTCGTACAGACCCAGTATCAGGTCGACGCTGTCGTCGCGCCGCAGCCTGTCGTGGCTGGTGTGGCTGCTCGCCACGCTGCCGTTGTAGCTGCGGCTGTGTGCCGTCACCGGCCGCGCGTTCGCCCCGTAGTCGTCGTCGACCCGCCACCTGGCGTGGCCGTAGACGGCCGCGTTGTTGGATACGCTGCGCATGTGCGCCGCCGCGGGCCTCGTCGGCGGCGGCTGCTCGGCGTCCGGGAAGCGCGCAAAGGCCGCCAGCCTCATCGACCGCAGCGTCGCCGGGCTGACGGGCCCGTTGTCCATCGCCGGGGAGGACGCGCGGCTCTCCAGGTCCATTGGCTTTGACATGGCGGCGGCGGCGGCGGCCAGCACTCTGCTGTCGTCCAGCGCCGAGTTGTTGGCCTCCAAATCTCCGTTGGAGGAGCAAGTCGTCGATGTCCTCGGGAGGTCAGACGGCTGTATGGCGCCGCCGTCCTTTTCGTGCTTGGACTGTATCATGGTGAAGCGCGGTAGTCTCTCGTCGCTCTGTGCTGTGTGCGGCTGACCACTCCTGTTGTTGTGGCTGCTCGGTTCGTTCGTCACGCCGTGGCGCTTCTTCATATATAAGGGGCGCAGGGTCGGGATGCCGATGCAGAATATGGAGACTGCAATCTCGGCGCCGGCCCAGCCGAAATAAGGGACAAAGTTCAAGGTGTAGTTGAACACGTCGAGTCTAGAGAGGACCACCGTCCTAACGATGCCGCAAACCCCGGCGCTATTGGGGAAAAAGTAGGTATTCAAGGTCAGTCCCACTGCTCAGGTTCCAGCTCATCCGACACAGGTAACATAAAATCAAGAACGTGTCAGAACTTACATGATACCAAGACTCATACCCCCGGCAAGCATCACCTTCTCCCTCTGCGGCATGCGCAGAGACCAGATGAAGAGCCACGGGAAAATGGCAAAGAAAAAGTCACAAACGCTCGACCAAGCTAAAGTCTTCAGGTTAGCACCAGAACACACAAGATTCCCTCCGGTAGCTAGGGTGGGACGCTCCCTCATCAGGGACCCCAAACAAGACAAGCGACATCAGGGCAGGCAGACGAACCTCCAAGGCCAACACTCAGTGGCTGAATCTCGATATTCCAGACTCCGGGCGTCCGCAGCGGGTCCCAACTCGCCTTGACAGGCGTCGTCTGGTTCCACAGCATAACGGTAAGCGCGATCGAGGTACCGGCCGTGATGGCGTTGAGCACCCACAGCGCGATCCTCTGCCAGGTGATCTGGACGACCCTCAGCAGGAACAAGCCCATGGAGAGCTTCGCCATGGCGTTGCCCGTGATGGCAAAGGTGTTGGCAACGTAGGTCCAGAAGATGGCGTCGCTCGAGTCGTCAAGGCTCAGGCTCCAGAAGTTGCGACCCAGGCCGTGGTGGACGCCGACCTGGATGGCGCAGGTGAAGACGAGCAGGAAGAGGCCCGTCCACGCGTACATGTGGTCCTCGGCGCCGACGAACTTGATGATGCGTATCCTCGTGTACAGTCGTAGGGCGACCAGGGTCAGGGACAGGGCTGTCAACGCCCACATAGCGCAGGCCAGCTGCATCCCCGGGTTCCAATCTATCGCCATTGTGGGTGGTTGTTACTTTTTTTTTCTCTCCCTCCCCGGCCTGGCTGTTTCTCCTTTCTTCTTCGTTGGCTGCCAGCCGGCTTACTCGGCTCCGACCCTGGCCGTCTATGACGGGCTCAACATTGGGTCTCTCGAGTAATGGAAGGGTCCTGTGTTTGTGTGTGGAAGGCAAAAAACGCCGGGTACGAGACAAATTCAACCAATCCTGCCTTCCCGAGGCAGCACAACCAGCGCCTCGACTGACGTACAGTGGGTGCAAAGTGAGACAAGTCAAGAAGGGGCACCAAGAAAGAAAAAAAAAGGTCGAAAACCAAGGAAGAAGAGTGACCCAGAGTGGGTGCCTTGGGGATGGAATAGGACTTGTTTTTCTTTTTGAAGGGACCAAGTGATGTGCAGCCTGCCTGCATGTGCATGTGCGGTTACGGTTACGTGCCTTTGTTTGCTGCAACTACTGACACATGCCATTGCTAGTATAGCGCCATCGATTGGTGGTCGATGGGCCCAGATCAAATTCCCACTGATGCTCCCCTCGACGATGATTGGAACGGGCCGAGCACTATTTGGACGATATCAAAAAAGATCTATCGATCAGGGTGGTACGCCAATGGCCAGGTTGGAGGGGCACCGCCTTTTGGTAATTCCCGAAGCCGCGACGGCCATCACCAATGCGGACGCTTGTCTCGCACACCCGCGTGACCAGCGCCACTCCGCCCGTGGGGTCAGCTCAACTCGGCGACGGCTTCTAGACGTGCTGGTGTGCTTCCCTGTCCGCTGATTTGACGGCTCACCGTCGAGTTTGTGGCGCGGTTCTATAGAGGAGCGAGTTACTAACTGTCGGCGCGTGCGGGCGGCGTTGGATTGGTTGTAAAACCCGTCCCAGGCCAGCCAATGTCTGTTGGAGAAGCGAGAGGGTTCTATCTCCACTGGTGTTGAATCCATGCATACGACTTCTCATAGGTCGGAGGGGACATCCAATGGCACTAGTAATTGCTTGTAAGCGCCGCCATGTGTTTATTGATGGATTCACGACTAAAGACTCGAGAAAATCGTTGGAATATGCCTCGTGGGTAAATAAAACCCCCCTCTCCCCCCAACCATGAACCCTTGCGGCCTCCAGAGGATCGACAGCGGGGTGGGAGGTGCACCAACTAACATGGCGACTATAGTAGTCATCGCCGGTCACCTGATTACAACTACCGGTGCCGTTGGTGGCTTGCTTGCTTGGCTAGACTCCTACAAGGCCAGGCTGAATAGAGCATGGAGCATGAGCTGGGAGGCTAGCCTTAGATGGTAGCTGCAGTATTTCTGTTGATCGGACAAACTGGATGGAAAATTCCGCGAAAGGCCTATTGTTGATGTCGAGCGCTAAGGTTTTCTAGATACTTTGCGATGTTGAAATAGCCGATACTGGGTCGATGTCGGCCGTAGAACCACAGTCCTCTCTCAAGAAGGCCGCTCATCTAAATAAAACCGATTGCACTTCCCAAGAGAAGAGGAGATCAAAGGTAGAATAAATACCTCGGTAGGTAGCATGGATGTCTTGAATTTGAAGGAAAGAATCTGCATGCCGAATTGCCATAATCTCTGCTGCGTAGTCCGGCCGGTCGCGTAAATATCGATGGTCTACAGTATGTTTTAGCGGTCTAGGATCCACATAGCAGTACCAGGTAACAAATAACGCCCCGGGCTGTCTTTCGCGGGTAACCGGCTTGGCAAACCACGGCAACATGAGCATTCTCTTGTGGTCGAACGACAACAATTAGAAGGTGCCAAGAAAGTCCTAGGAGATATAAAAGTGTCCGGTCAGCCCTAAAAGGGGCCGGCCCTTGTTAACTTGGACTATGGATTACCTTTCAAGCGACCTCCCGTTGTGCAAAGAGGTATTTACCTACTATAGGTACCTACTTACAGTACTTAACTTAGGTAACTAAACCTACCTACTCATAGGTGCGGAAGAGTCGTTCTGATATACCCTGGGGGATAGCAACTATGAGGATCGCCCAAAGTTAGGCACCTATACTTTTCAAAATGTCACCTCGTCAACGCGAATCAATACGTTTGCAACCTCCTTAGGCCTCACTACAAGTACTATAGTCGGTGTAAAGGTAGACAGCATATCATGTCCTTGCTAGACTGGTTTGATGAGGAGCACACACATGCTGCCCCCACAAAGCTCGCATGCACATCCGCCCGCTTTGCGAACCACTACCAAAATTGTGAACGGAATACCCAAGCCAGATACAATACATTGGGATTAAAAATGTTGATCAAAGAACCGCGAGCTTCAAGAAGGGCTCGATTAACCAGATGAGAATAGCCAAACACAAAGGACCCCGTGCCGTCTACAGCATGGTCGTCGAGGCCTAGATCAAGGAGGCCGCTGACGGGTATACTACGGATGCGATGGTGATGTCTTCACTTTTGACCGATATATTGTTATACTACACCCTTGATCAATGTCAGCATTTGACGTCGCACTTCCAATATACTCCCGCAGCACAGTCAGATGGGGCCCTGTCGATCCTTGCAAAACAACACGAGAAACGTATACACGCATGCTGTCCCAGACAAAAGAAACAGAAGACGGGACAGAGCTCGTCGAGAAAAGGACTATAAAATCAGACGTCCACTCCTCCAGAAAAGGGTCATGTTTCTGCTTCCTCTCTCACCACCACCAGCTACTCCCCTTTTTCCCACACTTGGCAGCAGACACCCAGCCCAAACACCACCGGCCACCGCACCCATCCAAGATGCACTTTCCGTCGCTCCTCCTGACCCTCGCGGCCACCGCCGCCTCGGCCATCGACATCAGGGCTCACTCCGGCTCAGACACCTGCGGAGGCTCCTACGAGTCCTGCACAAACATCAACCCCAACGTGTGCTGCGTGTTTGGCTCCGGAAACGTCATGAGCGTCTGGGTGGCTGCCGTGAGTGAACCCTGCCCTCCCTATGTCCTTCTGGCTCTTCTGTCTTTTTTTTAAATCCTTCCTTTTAAAGATTCCCAAGACGCTGACAGCCATCCATCACAGATTCCTTCCTCGTGGCGCATCACCGCCAACAGCTACTCCAACTGAGGCTGCAGCACTCACCTGCAGGCTATCGACTCCAATGGCAACCAGGACATCTGCCTGACATACTCATCGCGCGATTTCCGTACCGGGGCCCTATACTACTTCCAGAACCGCAAGCGCGCCTTGGAAAACACATGTCCCGTCGAGCAGCCTAACGGCGGGAAGTGCGAGTATGTTGCCAATGCCGACACGCTTGGCCTCGCCGATGGTACCGAGTACAACATCACCGGCCTGACGGAGGAGCAGTGCAAAGAGCTGGTAAGTGTCCTTGTTAATCTAGCTTTCCGCTCGTCATCTAGACCTACCTGCCTACATTCCTGCTCAGATGCTGACTTGTATGCCCTCGGATAAAGTCTGCCATTGCCCTCACTGGCGCCGGTGCGGACGCTGTCCCCGCCGAGTTCGAGCCCCTCCGCCGCCGCTAGACCAGATTCCAATGCTTTCTGTGCTCGTACGAGCTCTCTGAGTGACAGCAATAATTGGACTGTGAAAATCTCACAATGTAGAGGTGAGCTGGAATCACAGCAGTAGTGGTGTTCTGCCGTGGTACTGGTGTGGTCAAGTTGGTACCAAGGTGCTATATAATTTCAATAAACCGTAATATGAAATGGCAGTGCAAAAAGGATCCAAAATAAAGCTTTTATTTGAGTAGAGGAAGTGACGATATTCTTTTGACATGGAATGGTTGTTGGGAAAAGGTTGCATGCTTACCTATACCCTCCATGATCGCTTTATTACACTTTGCTTGGGACTGCTCACCCCCTGACCAGCCGACGTAATCCTACGTCGCACCAACCCCGAATGCAGTTTATGGAAGTCCAAAGATTGCTTATAGAGAAAGGATCGCTGTGCCTAAAGCCTCACTGAGTTACTCCTTGCCCAGCTACCTGCCCATCCATCTTAACTGGTAATCCCAAGTCGTTTTGCAACGCAGTAAAACGCATTAATCCACAGAAACACTCTCAAGTCCTTCATATAGCGTGTTTTCAATTTACACTGTAGCAAACGCACCATTGGAAGCATTTCCTTAACACTAAGCCCTGTAAGGAAGCCCGTACCTTTTACAGACCAAGCATCGTTGTTCACCCAAAGTTTCGACGATGCACTCACGCCCCAGCTTTGCCTTCCGGTGTCCTTTCTCCCGATCAACGGACGGCATGTACGGCTGATAGAACTGGAAAACAACAACCAGGTCCCAGGATCAATCCAAGATTTCCTCGCAGCAGACCTCGACTTTTCCCGCCTAAACAAGATACACAAGCACCTGTGGTGGGCTGGGCTGCAGAGGTCCCCATATTCCTTATAGCACCATGTCATACTGGGTAGAGAAATCTTGACGACGGAGCAGGCCGACCTGCACCTCCTCTGGACCGGACGGCAGATGTTTGTCAAGCCGCTGCCCGAATACCTCCTTTGCCACCAGTTCTGGACAATGCACATCTGCGTGAACCCCGAACTCTGGGCATCCGCCTCAGGTCTGCTATTGTCATATGTCTCCCTCGTCAGACATAGGGGCGACTTCACAATCGCGCAAGCAAGGGGGCTACTCCCCCTCGAGGTCAACTTCCCGCAGTGGACGGCGCTTGCGGCATCCGTGTTAAGGTCCACCCGTACATGCGAGGTCAACAAGCGTTTCCTGCACGGCGACCTTCCCCTCGACCGCATCAACAAGCTGTTCTGGCTGTCTTCCGAGACCCGCGGCTTCAACTCTCTGCGCAACGACTTCTTCATACCGCACAGGGGGTACACGAACTTCTTTGGCGAGCACGTGGCCTTCATCGCCTCGGTCACCGTGTACATCGCGCTCCTGCTGACAGCGCTGCAGGTTGGTCTGGCGACTGAAGGCATGAAGAACGACCTGCGCGTCCACGGCTTGGCCTACGCATGTACGCTCATCCCTCTGGTTTTGCCGGTTGCTGTTATCTTGCTTTTGTTCTTGGTAATGTGCGCTCTCCTGGCACTGAACTTGGCCGCGCTCAAGTTGCGTGTTATAAATTAGCAGAGGTTGCAGGCGGCATAGATAAGGTAGGTAGGACTACTAGAAACTGGAGCGAAAGAGCTACCCGGCATGTATAGTTGAAGGAAAAAAAGAATCAGACATCTTCGTTTTCCCATACTAAATCCAGGATAACTTACCACTGCTTTTGAGAGCAACAACTTGGTGTACTTCAATGTACTGTATCAACGTAGTAGAGCCTTGGCCACTCATCAGGTCTCAGATCTTACATGTATTGTTCGTTCCAGACATTACTGGATTACTGGGTTTTCTTCTGTTACTGACTTGGAGGAATATGCCACAAAAACAGCTGAGAACCCCTTGGGCCTCCAGTTCCCACTTGCGACTTCGACCAAGCTTGCAGTAACTGGTCCCTCATATCCGCTGTTCCAAAAAAATCCAAAATGAAATCGCCTTTCAGAGAATTTCCAGCTGCAGCTTCGACCGTTTTTCCCATAACAGCGCCTTTATATCCCTTTTCCCAAAGGAAAAGGCTCGAATATTTTCTAGTCTCTAGAACACCCAGCGGCTGCTTCAACGCTATCTAAAGGAACTCTCCTCACTCCTCCTCGGTGATGGTCAGCTAGCAGTAATGAATAACCATTATGTCAATAATCTGCTCCGTAAAACGACCATGCTTTTTCACGTCTTGTAAAATTGCCATCATTTCCGTATCTGAGAGGTGAAAACAGACTGCTACCGCGACATGATCAGCAAAGCATACGTACGGATGACTCACCCATAGCTTGACCATACCTAGGTTAAGGTAATCATCGTTTTCCAAAGCAATGGTCGACTTCGCGACTATAGGTTAAGGACCCAGTCCCTCATACAAAAGAAACTTGGCGATAGAAGTTCGTAAGCTACATTATGCACTCTTACGTCCATCAACCGTTCATCCATTGTATTAGTGAAGCGGCTACATGGTAGACACTATTCAAGTATTTATACATCAAAGTGACGAGCAATCGCAGCTCCGTAAGCAAACCATATGTTCGAGCAACTAGCATGCTTTTTCATAGATGAATAGCCGGGCTGTCCATTCTTGGCGAGCTGTATAATTTGGTCTCCGCCAACGATCGTGGTCTTTAAATTCCAGTCTTCTAGCCGTGGGATGCCCGCATTGTCTGCAACAGTGACACGCGAGTCCAGTCTTGCGATGGCTTCCTGCGGTTCATCGAGTGCTACCAAGGTCCCAGCCGCAGCGTCCCTGCAACGTCTACGCCGTCGCTGCGAGGGAGTCCCTGCTAGACTACGGCATCTACCGCGCCGTCATGGCGTCGAGTTGCGTTCACTTCACTGAGGGTGGACCGCCAGACGTCGAGCTCGCCAACGTCGCCGGCACCGTGCGTACTGCCGAACGAGTGCTGCTCTTGGCCAAGTCGCGGGCTTACTTTGAGGCCGCGTTGGACGGCGTCTTGGAGCTCAACGATGGCGTCTCGAGTATGCCTCTCGCCGCTTCGTGCTGATATCACGCTGGTCAACGCTCTGGTAGGAACTAATGGCGAGTGAGGAGTCGATAATGCAGTTGGCTAACAGTGTATGCAAGCCGATATGGATCCTGATGCGAGTTCGGAACGCGACGCGACGTTCCGAATTGTTGGGGGCGTCAACGTTGTGTTGTTGGTTGTTTTACATAATTACAGTACGTAGTAATTTTAATGGCATCCCCCTTGCCCTGGTGCAGGTCGACAAACCGCGCTACTTTTGCGGCAAGCTCAACGCGCTGTAACCTGACTACACTTCGATACCGTACGCGTACTTCGTATCTTGGGCCAATCCGGATTTGGACCACACAGATTCAGTCCCTGGATCTGACCCTTACCAAGCAAGTAATGGGCATACGATGTACCTTGTCACTTGGGTTCCTGGCCACCATACCAAGTCTTGTTTGGTGGGAAGCAGCAAGACACTTGCGATACTACTTCAACCAACGACCAACGTAACGCAAGCCGACCCGATAATTTACACCACCTTCACATCCGACCCTTTGCTTCCTCGCGCTCCTCCGACAGGCCACCCCTCAATCTGATCACCTTATCTCTCGAAGGGACAAAAGAAACCAAGACCGTTGACCACACAATGCACGAGGTTCTGTCTTCTGCCCGGCCAGATACCGTTTCCGGGGGTTTGGAGGATAAGGCAAAGAAGCTACCCCAAACATCATGGGCGCTGAATTGCCTGATTCCCCAGCCTCAGCCCATGTGTCGAACGCTCATAGCAGTACGCCAGATGACCTAGGCGAACCAGCAGAAAAGGTCTACCATACTGGATGGAAACTTCACGCCTTAACTGCAGGGTACTCTCTTAGCCATTCCTATATCCTATAGGTCAATATGCCCGTCAAGTCCCCCAAGCTTCTGCTAACAGAACCTTTTTGAAGACTTTGTGTTAGCCTGCTATTGTCGACTTTAGAGACGACAATCGTGAGCACCTCTTTGGTGTCCATCGTTGATGATTTGCAAGGCTTTGACAGGGCCAGCTGGATCGTCACATCATACCTTTTGACGTATACAGGTGTGCATTCCATCTCATGTAGCCTGCCCATAGTTTATGCTAAGACCAAGGCGATTGCCATGGTAAGGATTTCTCATAGTCTTCTCCAAGCTGAGCGACATCCTCGGATGCAAGATGATGCTGCTGTTGGCCATCGCACTATTCACCATTTTCTCCGTCGCGTGCGGCGCTGCCGAGTCCATGACGCCACTGTAGGTCAGGCTTTAATCAGCAATTTATACCGTATTGCCTTCGTGAAAGGCTCTTTGTTACTGGCTGGCCATTTCGCTCACCAGAATCGTCTTCCGAGCCCTCCAGGGAATGGGCGGCTCGGGTATTTACTCACTTTCCACAGTAATGGTACCTCTGATGGTTCCACCGGCCAAATATGCCAGGTATATTACCATTGTCACATCAGCCTTTGCCATCTCGAGCGTTCTTGGACCTTTACTAGGAGGTGCCATCACCGATAACACATTGTGGCGATGGGTCTTCTACCTCAAGTAAGCCCTCCAGAAGCACGTGCCTAAGACCCCAGTGCAAGGTAGCTATATACAGTACCTACTTGGTGCCTACTCACCTACCCATATACCTAACCTTTGAACCAAAAGTGGACCTGGCGGAGCACTTGCCGCCTCGCTGGTTGCGTTTTCAGTGCCCTTTGGCTTTCCTTACGGGGAGTCCAAGGTTTTCTTTCATAGCCTGGTGTCAAGCAGTACGTGGAAGCGTATCGACTTTGTCGGTGCTTTGTTGTCTCTAGCAGCTTCCATCCTGTTGATTT
Source organism: Pseudopyricularia javanii (assembly GCA_031001725.1). NCBI lineage: Eukaryota > Fungi > Ascomycota > Sordariomycetes > Magnaporthales > Pyriculariaceae > Pseudopyricularia > Pseudopyricularia javanii. The sequence goes on along the minus strand of JARHUK010001241.1, from coordinate 258 downwards.
TCGCTCTCCAGCAAGGTGGAATCGAATATCCCTGGAGCGGCGCTGTCATCGTTTCAACATTTGTGCTGTCAGGGGTATCATGGATCGCTTTCGTGGCATGGGAACGATGGCTCTCGGCAAAAAATGGCCTTTGCGAGCCCATTTTCCCCTGGCGACTCACCTCTAATAGATTAGTCCTGGGCTTGCTTCTCTAAGTGCAGTTTTCTTTTCTTGTCAATTCAGGAATACTCAACGATATAGTGTCGAAAAGGCCTGATA